>PISW01007207.1:0-41270 GCA_004023785.1 Mungos mungo | reverse complement strand
AATGTGAGTTCTTTGTGTGCAATCTTTCATTTATGCACGTGAGAGGGTTTTCTTTTTTTTAAGATTTTTACATTGTAGTACTTGTTTTGCTTGTTGGTGGTGTGTGCTTATTTAATACATTCCGTCAGGGACAGAAATTACATGCTGTTTTTTTTCTTTCCCCCTTAGGAAGTGTGTCTTGGGTTTTTCCCTTATAATTTTCTTTACTTTTTTTTTCCTCTTCTTTTTTTGGTGGTGGTGGTGGTTATGTTTAAATGAAGTTGCTTTTACAACACCAAAGAATTAATCATCCATTTCCTATATAAATGGTAGCTACTTTTTTGCATGGACCTCAAGTATATTGTAGTATAGAGGTGGAATTTAAGGAAAGGTATTAAGCAGGCTGTGTTTTAGCTTATGGGCAAATAATAAGTTGTATCATTTATCTTGAGTGTATCATAGATAAGCTGCTATATAAGATTGCCACTTCAGATAGCTGTGAAATTAAGTGATTAACTACTTATTACTTAACCTTCTAATTTCTGTGTAAGTCTAATTACATGAAATATAAGTTGGGGTTTTGATTTATTACTTTGCTTTTCTGTTTGGAGTGTCATTGTAACTACTGTATTGTAAATGATGAAAAATAATTGCATATGTTAAAAAAATAAATTGTGTTATATTAAAAAAAATAAACAGCAAACATCTGTTTCTCACACTTTTGGAGGCTGGATGCCTGAGACTGTCAGTGTCCCCATGGTAGGATTCTTTGGGAGGACCCTCTTTCTGGTTTTCAGATAGCCCATTTCTAGTTGTGTCCCCATATCCTCATGACCAAATTATCTTCCTATGCTCCCACTTCCAAACACCATCACATTGGGGATTAAGTCTTCAATATATTAATTTCGGGGAGTACAAACTTTCAATGTAGAGCATTCCATCTCCAGCCAAAATTTTCACATGCAAAATAAATTCATTCTATCTAACAGCCACCCCCCCCCACCAAATTACCTGATTTCATCATCAACTCTAAAGCCCAAAGTTTCATCTAAATATCAACTAAATCCAATATGGATGAAACGTGAGGTATTACTCATTCTGAGGCAAAATTATTCTCCAATTATAAACTTGTAAAACCAAATAAGTTATGTGCTTCCAAAATACAACGTTGGGGCAGGCATAGGATAGATATTCCTATTACAAAAGGAAGAAATAGGAAACAAGGAAAAGTCAGGTCTTAAGCAAGCAATTTGCCTAACAAGGCAAATTCTATACATATCTTAGGGTTTGAGTACAATCTTCTTTGGCTCTATGGTCTGCTTTCTGGACCCAATGTGGCAGTGGTCCTCTCCCTGCAGTTCTGTTAGGTGGTAGTCCCAACCCTAGGGCTCTGCCAAGTAGATGTAATGTCCCCAAGGTTCTGGGCAGCCCTATCCCCACAGCTTAGGGCACAGCCTGTCTGGTCTGTTGAAGCCAAGGTGATGACATCCCCTTCGGAAACTGAGGAGGCACCCTGATGATCTTTGAGTGATCTTTGGGGTTATTATTCCTTTGTCTTGAAAAATAGAGCATATTGAGAGCCAAATAGTTCTTACAGTACTGCCTTGTAAAATCCAAAAATTCTCACTCATGGACTTCCTTCATTCTATCTTATCTCTCCGTGCCCTTAAGCTCAAACTGGTAGTGTTCCTGTTGGGACAGCTGATTAGGCCTATGGTCCACACTCACACTAATATTGTTACCAAATAGTTTATCTGCCATACTTTAGTATTCTCTTCTGAACACACTTCCTTATTTTTGTAGTATAGACAGTCTGAGAATTTTCCAAATCTTTATTTTCTGGTTCCTTTTTGCTTAATAATTCTGTCTTCAATTCATTTATTTATTCTCACATTTTACTACATGAAATCAGGAGAAGCCAAGGTGCTCCTTCAACACATTGTTTGCAAATCTCTTCACTTTGTCACAAGTTCTACTTACCACAAAATACTATTACGTAAACACAATTTAGCCAATTTGCCATTTTATAAGACAACCACACTTTCTCCACTGTCCAATGTAATATTTCTAATTTCCATCTGAAATCTCTCAGATTGGCCATCACTGTCCTTATTTTTATCAACATTCTGTGATGTTTTTGGGTATGATCTAAGAAGATATAAGCTTTCCCTGTAGCTCTCAGAAAATTCCATTTGGAACTTTCACCAGAATTACCTTCAAAAGTCTCTTCATAGCAATGTCATTTTTTTTCTAGCATGTACCTCAAAACTCTTCCAGCCTCTACCTATTATCAGTTCCAAAACCTTTTCCTTTTTTCCTTTTTTTTTTTTTTTTTTTTTTGGTATTTGTTACAGCATCACCCCATTTTTTGGTACCAACTTCTGCCTTATTTCAGGCTACTCTAGCAGAAAATCATAGACTGGTGGCTTAAACAATTGACATTTATCTCTCAATTCTGGAGGCTGAAACTCCAAGATCAGTGTGCCAGCATGGTTGGTTGGGTTCTTGGTGACAGCCCTCTTTCTGTTTTGCAGACAGCTATGTTCTACCTATACCATCATATTTTGGATAAAGATTCTCTCTCTCATCTCTTCTTATGAAGACATTAATGCCATGGATGAGGGATTCAGCCTCATGATCAAATTAGCTCAGAAAGGCCCCAATATATGAATTGAATTGGGGCACAAAAATTTAGTCCAGAGCAGTACATTATTAGGATTGTGTCAAGTCCATAAATTAAATCAAATAATTGACACAGTGGTGATATTTGTTCTCTAGCAAATTCCATAGTATATGTTTTCATTTCTTCAAGTACTCTTTTGGAATACTTCATCTGTTTAAATAGATTTTCTTTCTTAGCAGGTCTTTCTTTCTTTCTTTTCTCTCTCTCTTTTCCTTCCTTCCTTCCTTTCAACTTTTTCAGATTAAATCTATTGCTATGTACTTAAAATTAGTTTCCATTAAAAATGTCTTTCTTACAGTCTTTTTAAATGTTTTATTATTTATTTATATGAGAGAGAGAGAGAGAGAGAGAGAGAGAGAGAGAGAGAGAGAGAACGAGCGAGCGCATGCACACAAGGAAGGGGCAGAGAGAGAGGGGAGAGAATCCCAAGCAAGCTCTGCACTGCCAGCACAGCACCTGATGTGGGGCTTGAACCCATGAGCCATGAGATCATGACCTACACCGAAAACAAGAGTCAGACACTTAACCAAATGAGCCAACCATTTTCCTTTGAGTTATTAAAAGGATAAACATGCTGAAACATTTTTATTCTGAATTTTACTAATACTTATTTTCTGCAGTTTTCATTTTTCATAAATTTGATCACTAATGTGTGTGTGTGATTGCAGATGTGCTTTTTTCCTATTTTTTCTTAACTTTCTTAATTAGTGATATATTCTATAAATTGTGTAAAAAATAAAATCAATCTTAATATTTAATATTTATCTTCTTTCATATCCTTTATTTACTTTCTTAATTACGTATTTTTGTTGACTGCATTAAATATATATATGCTACACCTAGCAATCTATAGATTTAATGTAATCCCTATCAAAATACAGCATTCTTCACAGAACTAGAGCAAATTATCCAAAATTTGTATGGAAACACAAAAATCCCCAAATTGCCAAAGCAACCTTGAAAACAAACAAAGCTGAAGGCATCACAATTCTGGACATCAAGTCCTATTACAAAGCTATACTGATCAAACAGTATTGTACTGGCACAAAAAGAGACACATAGATTAATAGAACAAAATAAAAAACCCAGAAATGAACCCACAACTAAGTGGCCAATTAATCTTTGAGAGAGCAGGAAAGAATAGCCAATGGGAAAAAGACAGTCTTTTCAACAAACGGTGATGGGAAAACTGGACAGCAACATGCAAATGAATGAAACTAGATCACTTTCTTATACCTTACACAAAAATAAATTAAAAATGAATTAAGTGTGAGACCTGAAATCATAAAAATTCTAGAAAAGAATACAGGCAGCAACTTTTGACACAGACCATGGCAACTTTTTACTACATATGTTTCCTAAGCAAGGGAAACAAAAACAAAAATAAACTAGTGGGGCTTCATCAAAATAAAAAGCTTCTGCATTATGAAGGAAACAATTAACAAAAATAAAAGGCAACCTACAGCATGTACGATGGTATGTGAAAATGACACATCTGATACAGGGCTAGTATACTAAATATGTAAAGAATTTATAAAATTCAACACCCCCTAAATGAACAATCCAATCAAAAATGGGCAGAAGACATGTCTTCTCCAAAGAAGCCATCTAGATGGCCAACAGATATATCAAAAGATGCTCAACATTGCTGACCATCAGGGAAATGCAAATTAAAACCACAATGAGATATCACCTCACACATGTCACAATGGCTAAAATCAACAAAACAAGAAACAACAGGTGCTGGTGAGGATGTGGAGAAAAAGGAACCCTCTTGCGCTGCGGGAGGGAATGCTAGCTGGTATAAACTGTTTACAAAACAATTCCACAAACACTTAAAAATAGAACTACCCTATAATATAGCAATTGCCCTACTAGGTATTTACCCAAAGAATACAAAAAATACTAACTTAAAAGGATATTTGCACACCTCTGTTTATATCAGCATTATCTACAATAGTCAAACTACACAAACAACCCAAGTGTCCATGGATTGATGAATGGTTATGGAAGATGTGATACACACACAGACACACACAAATATACATATAATGGAATAATATTCAGCCATAAAAAATGAAATCTTGCCATTTGCAATGACATGGATGGAACTAGAGTTCTATGTTAAGCAAAATAAGTCAGAGAAAAACCAATACCATAAGATTTCAGTAATATATGGAATTTAAGAAACAAAACAAATGACAAAGTGAAAAAGAAAAGAGAGAAAGAGAGGCAAACCAAGAAACAGACTCAACTCTAGAGAACTAATGGTTACCAGAGGAGGGTGGGTGACAGGAGGGTGAAATAGGTAAGGAGGGCACTTGTGATGAGCACTAGGTGATGTATGGAATTGCTTAATCACTACATTGTACACTTGAAACTACATTAACAGTAGATGTTAACTGGAATTTGAATAAAAATGTTAAAAATTAGACATTATACTGCATATGTATGCAGTATATGTATCTATATACATATATAGATATTTATACTTCATACATCTGTATTATGTTTTGTGGTTTGTTTTTTTTTTTTTTGATAGAGAGCGAGTGAGCACACAAAAGTGAACAGGGGAGGGGATAGAATCTTAAGCAGGCTCCATGCCCATCAGGCAGCTGAGATGGAGCTTGATTTTACATGAGATCATGACCTGAGCCTAAATCAAGAGGCTGATGCTAAACCAACTCAGCCACCCGAGTGCCCCATCTGCATTATTTTTTAAATAAGTATATTGATCATAATTCATGATCAATTTACTTTTTTTGATATATGAAAATTATCAAATGTTTATTATTTTGATATATTAAGATAAATATTATTTCATATTCTTCCATTCTTTTCCTTTCTAGATTATAACTTACTCCTTTCTGATTTTTATATTTTTTAATATTTCATTTGAGAAAAAGATTATATTTGAGATATATTGGCCATCAATATTCACAAATAATATTGAACTCTAGTTATCTTTGCGTTGTACTGTGTTGGTCACATTCTGATATTGATGATATAGGTCATGCATAAGTTATGTTTATGTATAATCTATGGTGTATATAGAATTACAATATATTTAAAGGATATAGTAAATTTCTGGGGCAAATGTATTCTCCTTTTCTCCAATTTGGGGGGTAGGACTAAGTACATTCCTGACAATGTTAAATTTTCACTAGCAGTTGGTTTGATCTTTTTCTTCTGTTTGAAAAATTATATTCATGCAGATTTTAAATTTCTTTTTCCATTTTTGAGTGTTTTTGCTTCAGTGTTAACAAGAACTTCCTTATTGTCTTATCGTTGATTTCTTCCTATTTATTGTTTCCTATTTTGTTTAATTGCACCTTCTCCTTTATTTTTGTTAATGTTTTATCTGTTATTTTCTCAAAGAAATGGGTTTTATATTTCTATTTTCTGATCCACTAATTTTGGCTTTAATCACTCTTAATTCTTTCTGCTTGCCTCTAGATGTGTATGTTTAAGTTTCTTTAAAATCTATAGATTTGAATTCCTAATAATGTAATTTGTCTTTCTAGACAATGTACATTGCTATTACAATTGTTTTATTTAGTACAGATTCAGCACCATCTTACAGATTATAGTATGTTTAACTTTTTATTTTCTTATTCTATTCTGCTAAATTACTTTGGATTCACACCATCAAATTATTTTAAGAGAGATATTTAAAAGAAGTTTCACATGGTAGTGGCAAATTTTCTTGTATTGACATTGGAGAATACTAGCATTCTAATATTAGTACTAATAATTTCTCATGTAAATTTGCTTCATTGTGATGTGAAACATAGTTATTTTTGTTAGTGTGCATTTAACACTTGAGAATGTGATATACTATATATTTTATGGCAAAAATTATGATATATATTAATTTACTTTTTTGCACTAGTGCTAGGTTATTTTCCAAGACTCCTTTTTTCCATCCCTACCCCAACTCCATTTCACACTGAGGTTCTAGTTTAGCATTTGCTCTGGAAACAAAAACCATGCCCCCAAGATGTTTACAAATGTGCAAAATAGAAGATAATATGGTTATCAACTATAGACTGGAAATGTTTCCCTTTTAAGATCCTGAAATTCAGTAAACGGATTTAATGGCATGTGAGACAAAGTGGTTTCCATATGCTAGAGGGCAAGGGATACTAGGTAAACTTTTACTGTATTTTAAGTCTGTACATCTACCAAATTTAGTCAAGTAAAGCATAAGCAAATCAGACTCGTTTCACACAGGCATTTTTTTCTGTCGTTAAAGTAATACTGTCTGTATGGACTCCTGGGCTGAATCCATGAATCCTACCCGAGGAGGGGCTGACACACACTCTGAATTACTCACAGAGCAAACCTTTGTGTGGCAAGGGCTTCTTTGTTTCAAACTGCAACAGGGGTGGCCCAGCTGTCTTCATGAGCAAGCCCTTGGGAATACTTTGCACAGCCATAGTGGTAGTGACATCCCTTTATTTACCTCTAAATGAGCTAAGGAGGGAACAGGAAATCCTTTTTTAAACATCATTTTATTTCTTATTTTCCTCATGTAGACATAATCACAAATAATACATGTTTTTGTTGTTGCTTACTATATATCAGGAATTAAATAACACATTGTTTAAGCTGAATGACTTTGGTTGAAAAACTTACTTCATCTTCTTGAAATTATGACTACAAAGTAATGTGCCCCCATGCTACACAAATTCATAAACTAATAATGTTACTTTAACACAAGTTCCAAAGATATCAAAGAGAAAAACTTCGTGGAGTATTAAATTCTTGTGCAAGCTCAAGTACACACACACACGTAAGTCCTATTTTCACACATGCTACTTTAAATATCCCAGCTATATTTCGAGTTCTTTGTCCAGATTATATTTGGTCATTATAACAACCCTGTATAATCAATGGTGCTGTACCCATTTCTCATATTAAAAAAAAGTTGAGGTATAGAAAATTTAAGTAACTTTCTCCAGATTGCACGGCTGGTAAGAAGCAGTCAAGATTGTAAGTATTCTTTATCCCTAAAACCATTTTATAATCTGCTAATTCTTATTCCACAGTGTCTCTTGAGCTTTATTATCATTGTTCAAAATACTATCTGAATAAAAACAGGCCATTTCACAACATTAGGTAGTATATACTAGAACAAAGTTTTAAAAGCTTTTCAGGCTCAACTTAAAAACCTCTCCTTGATAGCAGCTTAGCTACTATTCAAAGCTCATTTTTTTGAGATTGGTGTCAGTACAGTTTTTGCGAGTGACCCATCTCATCCTTTTCTTTGGTTGTTTGGTCATCTGAGCCCTCTTTCCCCTGCATTACTGGGGTGGCCTCAGGGGAGCTAGGATACTTGAATTTTGTTTGGTATCACTCACCCTGCATGACCGTTAATAGTGAGGCTTCTACAACCTCTTGATTGGTGAATTCTTTGGATAAGAAAAATAAATATGGAAGAAATATGACAAAGAGATACTTACCAATAAAACAAGGAATCATGTAAGAAGGGAGAGGCAGTGTAAAAATATAGGAGACTGAGGCATATTATGAGTAAGGGACTAAGAAATACCGAGTCCACAAGCCAACAGATAAAGCTCCACAGCCCCCACATTCTCTAGGAACTTACTTATGCCCATCTCTGTCCCACCTGGCTGAATCATTTGTACTTAAAGATTGCATGTGAGTTTCCACTAGCAGTATTCAGCTAGTCCACCTGATCTTGAGCACGCAGGTGAAGAATGAGGCAGCATGGAGCCTGTGTTCTAGAAATACACTGAGTTCCACTTGAAGTTCCATTATATATATATATAATACACACACACACACACACACATATATGTCATAGTTATACAGGCAAGTAATATAACCTCATTTATACCTTATTTAGCTCATTAGGATTATGAGAAAAATTAGAGTGCAAGTACTTCATAAAGTTGATCTGAGAATAAAATTAGTAATTTGGAGAGTGGGTAGCACATGGCACAAACTGCAAAGGAACCCTGTCTTTGCTTAATAGTCAGGGCAGTCTGAGCCTCCTGGAACTCCTGCACCTGGTATATTTTCACCTGTAAGCCAAGAGGACGATTCTGCAGTTGATGCATACAGCATTTCACACATTTTACACAGAGTAAGTTGTTAGACTTGTGCTGTTCAACTGATATTCTTTCTTTGCTTGTTCAGTTAATGAAAAGATGTATGAAAACTGCCCGTTTAAATTTTCTATTTTTCTCTTTTCAATTATTTGATTATCTGATTGTATATTATTAAATAAATACAAAATTGGGATAGTTTTATCTGCCATGTAAATTATAATTTAATGTTTATATACCAACAATATTAATCTCTAGTAATGTATTTACCCTTAATATAAACTGTATCTCTTATAAAAGCCACAGCATTAAGTTTTTTTCATTCTATTACTTTTAATGTTTCTGTATTCTTATACTGTAGATGTGTATTTTAAGTAGCATGTAACTTTATTTTTATTTTAATCATGTCTAATAAACTTTGACTTTGTTTTTAAACATTTTCATCTAATCTGACAGTAAAATTGTGCTATAATATTTCCTTATTACCATTGTATTTAGTTTGTATTCCTTTATACATTTCACTTTATCTTTCCACTCATATTCCGACTGGTTTCAATATTTTTATTATTCTATTTTCTTTTATAATTTTGTCACTTGTATGTTGAAAATTTTTGTCAAAAGCCCCTTTTTTAATGTCAAGAGATATTTATTACAGAGAATTGTGTATCTGAGTTCAATATTGATTGTGCTGTTATAAGGAATAATGTGGTTGTGCTAAATTGCATGGGAACACAAATTTGTGTATTTATAATAGATGAGTGAGCTATCAATGACAGCATAGGAATTAACAATATCCTACTTTGTAAGTCCTTTATCTGTGTCTACTACATTTGACCACAGCCACTTGAATATTTGTTTTCACTAGATGCTAATCACTGAAGCCTGTGAAAAGGACAGAAATATCATTTACACACTTCACACTCACAACAGCAAATACTATTAGCCTTTGATTTTCAGTTTCCAGCTCTTCAAGATATATGACAGTGTATACATTTTATATATATCTTCAAAGAAAAAACTTTTACACATATTTATATGCATATATATATGTATAGATAATTCTTAAATATATACTTTCAAATATAAGTAACTTCACATCAAGCTTAACAGGATAAAAACATGTAAACATCTGCACCTGGTTCTGGTCAAGTAAAACACAAAACCACAAGGTAACTACACATTAAAGAGTGCACTTAAAGAGGAATGACGGAAAGAACAGACATGTAAACAACAAATATGAGCAGTTGTACCACAAAGGCCCTGCGAGGGTCCATTTCTTAAGGCTGTAGTAGCAAAAGCTCCTTGTTCAGTTAAGACTTCTCCCTTCACCCTGTCACATTTATTCTTGAGGGACTTCAAAATGAGTGTGGAAATTCTGTAAACACTAGACTAGAACTGAATCAATCCTGTTGAAAACAGAGATGACAAAATAAACCATAAACTATAGTAATAATCATTTCACCAAAGAATAACTTTAAGGGCTTTGTTACATTTTACCACAGTAAAACAGCATAACCCTGAAATGAGGATGGACAAGGAAACAGAGATGAACGCTTTATAAAGATGGCTTTCATAGCCCCTGTAAATGATAGATGTGTCTATAAACAGAAAACAGGCAAGAGCAGATGACAGAGCCTTAGCACACTAGACCACATGCCACAGCATAATGCTACAAATTCAAACTGGAATATTTTTCCAGTTCATAATGAAGCAAGTCCCACTGGTCCTCTAAGAAAAAAAAAAGGGGAAAAAAGCTCATTATTTCCCAGTGAAAGAAAACACTTAAACAACAGATCGGCCAGCCGAAGCATGATAAGCTCTTTTTTACCGCTTTTAAAGGGTATCTCGCCCTCTCCCACCTGAGTAGGCTCCAAAAGTTGACTGCAGTGAGCACTGGATGCCTCAGCATCCTGCCTCTGAGGATCCTCTCCCGGGCCCTCAGGGATTGCATGCTTGTAAAAACAGTTCTCTCCAAATGGGCAGCGACCCCTGCCTTCAGCAAAATACCTGCAAGTCTTATTGCTCATTGCCTCCTTGTAATGCTGAATAAGTTTCTGTTTCTCTTCCTCCTCCTCCACCCAGAACTCACTGGGAATGACAAAGTTGGAGGTAACCCTGCACTGTGGACAGGACTTGACGATCCTGTTGCCAAACTGTTTGTGAGTCCTCCACCTGCGGATACACTTAAGACAGTAGGTGTGGGTGCAGTTGGAGAGGATGCCAAAACGGCAGTCACTAGGGTTGGCTTTCTCAAAGACAACCTCCATGCAGATTCCACACACTTTGTCCATACTTCGCTGCACTGCAAACGAGAGTTCCATATCCTTCTCGTGTGCTTCAATGCAAGCCTTTGTATGGTCTGCCCTCTGCACAGCATCCTCAGGGTGCAAGACCTGAAGCCCACACATATCGCATATCTCTCCATGGAGATATATACAGCTCTCCCCACGAAAGCACTGCCCCATGGCAGCATCACGGCAAAACTGCTGACCCCTGCCCACTGCAATATGTTCCCTCTCAGTCACTGGGCTCTGTAGAGGAGCCCTGGGAACAAAGGGGAACATGCGGCCTCTGTAGGGTTGCCCGGGAACAAACTCAGTAGCATTCTCCCAGCCTTCTACACTGGCTCCTCCTGCAGCTTCAAGGCCTGCAATGTCTCTCTCAGTTTCAAAGAGACCCCTTTCAGCAGCCAAGCCAATCGCAGGCAAGGAGCATGAAGGCGCAGCAGGGGGGGCTTTAGCCACTTCCTGAGGCAGAGTCTTAGTATGCGCAGACGTGCTAGGGCTTTGGTCTGCAGAGGCCTGAGGCAGTGAACCATGGCCCTCCCTGGCCAACTGCCGGCCTGAGAGGTCATGTGAGTAGCGACACTTCTCCCCCTCCTTGCAAAGCCCATGCAGATAATACCTGCAGATGACTTGCTTCGTCCAGCTGCCACCACTCCGGCCCTGCAAGCGACTGGGCCCAGCCCCTCCCCCTGCAGCCTGGGCAGGCCTCAGACGTAACGTACGAAAGGGGGCCGGGCTTGTAGCCGAAAATTGCCGTAAGACTGGGCGAGTTCGGAGACTAGGCCCAGGTGCACCCCCCTCTGCTCCCTCGGCACCTGTAGGTGCCCCAGGCTCCTCAGAGTCTTCAGAGGGAGCTGCAGGCTCTTCCATGGCAGCTGCTGCCCCCCCAGGGGTGCCGGAACTTCCCCTGTGTGCCCTCCTTTGGGCTAGAGGCCCGGAGGGCTGCAGCCGGCTCGGAGACCTGTTTTTCGGAGACGTGTGCATCTTTTTTCTGTTTCCCCTGCTCTCTTCCTGTGTCTTTGGGTTCCTACTGCCTTCTCTGGGCAGGCGCGGCGGACACTTCCTGTGGGGGCAACGTCAATCCTCTAGCAATGCATTCTGTACGGTCCGTACAGTGTGCATGGTGATTCCGGATCTTCCTTTGTTCTCGCAGCCGGTGCTGCCCCGCCCCTTCCCCCGGCCTCTGGCCCTGCTATTCTGCTTGCCAGCTGGCCGATCCCAAAGCTTCTCGCTCGCAGGCTGCGCTGGAGGACGTAATCACGACTGTGAGATTTTTATTTAATCTCTTGCAGTGTTCATTTAGACACCTTGCATTCGATTGCTTTTTCACATATGTCTGTTTTAAAAATCATAATCCTTCCCCCTCCACTAGTTTTTATTCTGGTATATCTCACAAATAAATTATAATTTTTTTTTGTTCATTCCATTTTACGTCTACATGGAGCAGTGTGTGTGTGTTTTAAGTCTTAATGACTGTCGCTGTGGGATGCTTTTTGTAGATAGAGCAAGATTTCTTCTGGTCTTTATTTTCTGGAAATTCTTACAACCTTATGTTGGAAATGCTCTTAGGCAGCAAGCCATTAGCAGGGAGTGCTGTGAGGCGAGGCTACTTTAGTGCCTTTCAGATGTCTTCGTTTACTGTGATTTCCATTTTCCCTTCCCACTGTGCAGAAGCTGATGAATTCAAAGGATCCTGATGCAGGCATAATAAGCCTTTGTCCTCTGTATGGCCCTGGCTTTTATTTTCTTTGGCTGGCTTAACTCGTGGTGATCCTTTTTCTCCCTTTCTTTATTTCACTGAGGTTCGTATGGTATTGTGGCAGGCCAGCCTTTCATTACGTATTCTTTATCATTCTGCTCACAAGTGGTGCTTTTTAATTTCCTCTGTGAGCTCTTTGTCTTCTTGCAAATATATTTTAGTTAATTAATAAAATATATGCCTCCTCTGTAAAGAGTACTTATCATGGATTTATACTGAATTTTATCTTGTAGTATTCTGAATTGAAAAATATATTACATTTTTCCTCCTTTATTATCTTAATGTGATTACTTGCACTGATAGATTTTCAGATATTTAAAACTACCATTTTCTCTCATAAATAAGAATTTCTGTGTTATGATGGTTTATCATTTTATGTATTACTGGATTTGTTTGCCAAAATGTATTTCTTATCATTTGTGGTGTAAATTTTAAAATGGGAGAAAGCACAGAAGTCAGATTGAAGTAAATAATAAAAAACAAACCTGAAATAGGGTAATGAATCCAGTGTAATGCTTTAAACAGATTATTGAGACCAAATTTCTGGTGAAATTTGTTAAGAAAAAATGAAGACGCCTCAAATAAAATTGGTAATTTTTAATGTAGTATCACTACATTAATAATAGGCATGAAAATTTGTGAGAGGATATCAGAAATAAGCTTAAGCCATTAAGTGTGAAAATTTGTACAAAATGGTCATATTTTGAGAGCCACATATATTAGTAAAAATGACAGGAGCAGAAAAAATAAATACTGGCTTATGACATAAAATTTTTCAGTTCAATAAATTGAATGGAAATGTAATTAAAAATAATTTCTTTAATGAAAGATTTTAAAGGTTTCTATCTGAAATAAACAGGCAAAATTTTCTCTATTTATTGTTGTCCTAGACAATACCATTAGGCAAGCAAAGAAGTAAAATATGTTATAATTGTAAAAGAATTATTAATAGGAGACATCAGAAAAATTTTTAAAAATTGATAAGCCATTAGATTTAATAATAACATTTAGCATGGACATTGGAGAGAAGCATGATATACCAAACAGTTATTTCCACTTCAGTTCATGACATTTAAACATTTCAAATTCATAACATTTACGGCAACATAAAAAGTTAATTACCCGAGAAATTAAAATACTTAAAGTTGTAAAAATTAAAATTATTTTTTATTTGAGAAGATTTAAAGAATTGGAATTCTGTGTTCATGCAGTAGAATATTTTCAAAAGGTAAACTTTTCCTAATTTGGTAATTATGAGAATATTGCTGCTTTCCACCATTAATGTAGGAAATCTTAGTGATTTTGAATTTTTCTCTTTCGTATAGTTACTGAGTTTTGTATTGGGGATATCAGTTCTTCCAAAGTCTAACTTGCATTCTCTTTCCTCTCATAAATGCATTTGTTAATGGGCATTTCTCTGACAGCCCCTAATATTTTCACAGGGAAAAGACTTGGAGAGTGGTTTTATATAGCAGGCTTTTCACAGATTCACAAACAATAATCTTGAATATAAAAGTTTTATAATATCACTTCCTAAATGATAATATGTTCTCATCACTGTGTTTAATTTATATTTGTTCCACTTTTTATAGACCAGCACTGTCTATAGAATGCTCTGTGTTGATGTTAGGTATGTGCTATCCAGTATGGTAGGTATTAGCCCCATATGGCTTATGAGCCCTTGAAATGCAGCTAGAATGACTGACTTTGTATTTAATTTCAAATTTAATTTAAATAGCTACATATAGCTAGTAGCTACTATATTGGTCAGTGAAGTTCTATATAGTATTTGACCATCCCATTTCCTTAAGCATGAGGGAACGGAGATTTTCTAAACTTGAGGCTTGCAGCTGGCATGGGGCAGCATTTGTTTTCAGACCCCCACCTCTATGGCCCCCAATTGTGTTCATGTCCTAACATCTCATAGTGAACTGTATCTTCTAATATAGTTCCTAATAGTGCAAATATTTCATATACACTATTAGAAACTAAAATCATACCCCATGATTTTAAATAGATGAGATGGAACAACTGGAAATTGGGCAGTGCATGTTGAGAGCAGTGCATGTAGAGAGAGTAAACAAACACTTCCCATCTGGGTTACATATCTATTCTCAGTGAATTGTCTCTGACTGTTGTAGTCCATATCCCTGCCCTGTTTTTCCTATGTTTTATGTTTTATTTTTTTCAGCACTGATGTTTTCACACAGTTTCTGAGAGTACATTTCTGATCATGTATCCAGTTATTTGGCTCAGCTGAGTGCTGTTTTCCCAAAAAACACACCAAGGGTCTCAGGAGCTGGCACCTAACACCAACTTGTGCACACAAGTTTTCAGGACAGCACAAGAGCTCCTCATTGGTCAGGATTTAGATATCCAATTGGAATGAATGAAAACAATGCTCCACTTGAGCAGGCTGCACTAAGAACTTAGGTCACAGAATGATGTGGGGCGGGGTCAGGCAGTGGCAGGGGATGGTATAAAACAGTGCAGTGCTAAGACACAGTCCTGGCAGCTTAATGAAGGCCCAAGAGGCAGGAGACTAGTTCAGAATTGGACTGTAGGGATGGATAGATAAAAGCTAGGCGGCCTCACAGTCTTTTATTCCAAATAGCTCAGGCCTGCAGGGATCAGCCCCACATATCTGATACCCATATATAAAAGATGCACAGTTGTCTCAAAGTAATTTCCTTCAGCAAACCCATCTGGTATTTAGGTACTAATGTGGGGTGTGGAGATAGAAATTAAAAGAAAAGGTCTAGAATCAGGCATCAGGGGTTCAAATCTGGAATTTACAGCTTTCAAACTGAGGGATTCATCTGGGGGAAATCAATCACCCTCTTTTACCTTATTTGGCAAATGGCAGGAATAATAATAATAGCAATAATAATATGAGTGATTAGCTCACAGGTTTGCTGTATTAAAGGAGATAATTATTTTTTTCAGATTTTTACATTTATTTTGTTGAGAAAGAGGAACACAGAGCACAAGTGGGGGTGCGCCAGAGAGAGAGGGAGACACAGAATAGGAAGCAGGCTCCAGGCTCCCAGCTATCAGCACAGACCCCAACTTGGGGCTTGAACCTATGAACTGTGAGATCATGACCTGAGCCAAAGTTGGACACTCAACCTACTGAGCCACCCAGGCACCCCAAAAAGAGTTAATTCTTATAAAATAGTTGGAACATGCCTGTTAAAAAGGATAGTCTGAGATCTTCATAAATGTCTTTTGACTTTAAAAATCAAAGAATCTTGGGGCTCTTGGGTGGCTCAGTTTGTTAAGCATCCAACCCTTGATTGTGGCACACATCAGTGAATTAATACTTATTTTCTCATACCAATAAGCCAATTGGGTTTTATTTTGAAATTTAAAGAGGCAGTTTTTGACAACTCTGGCTTAGAATTCAAACTCACCAAATTGTACACATTAATTATGGACCATGTTGTATATCAGTTATACTTCAAGAAGCTGAAAAAGAGAGTCAAGCTTTACAGCTAGGTGAATATATGTGTGTGCGTGTGTGTGTGAGAGAGAGAGAGTGTGTGTGTGTGTCTGTGTATGTATATATATATATATAGAGAGAGAGAGAGAGAGTTATATATAATTAGTTTTAGATGCTTTTGTGCAGTAGTTTTGTCTTCTCATCACTTATAATTGTCATGATTTTCTGCTTGGAGCAGGACTCTGTTTTCTCATCATAGAAATGGGTGGGCTATTTTGAGGAATTCATATCTATTCACTATGAATGAATAAATAATGAGAAAGTTACTAAAAATGCCTTTCTAATTCCGTATTTCAATACTGACATTTATAAAGCAACTCCTTAAGCAACTCAATTATAGTATCATAAAATTATTCTGATTATAAAATTACACTAAATTATCTGTATCATAATCAAGTACTGAAAGTTAATACATTTTCTGGATGTATTTCTACAAGTGCTAAGAATTCAGGTATGTGTATACTTTAGCATGGGTACCAGAATTTTGTTATTTTCCTATTGATGTATTTAACATATCTAAAACATACTTAAATTTCAGTTTCTAACCAGATTAAATAGCTTATATAAGGGTAATATTTCCATCCACAACAATGATAGAAACTGGACAAACATATGAAATAAGTACTTGAGGGACTTAGAAACAGATATGTACCTTAACACATTATTAATTAGTAACCTAAATAACCCATGGATTACAAAACTATATCACAAGGGTGCCTGGGTGACTCAGTCAGTTGATTTCAGCTCAGGTCATGATCTCAGGTTTATGAGATTGAGCCCCACATCTGTCTCCATGCTGAGCGTGAAGACTGCTTAAGATTTTCTCACTCCCTTTACCTCTGCCTGCCTCCTGCTTTCTCTCTTTCAAAATAAAATCATAAAGGAAATTACAAAATATTTTCAACTGAACAGCAGTGAAAATATGGCATATTGAAATATTTAAGATGCACCTAAAGCTTTGCTTAGATGATAAATGTATAGCCTTAAAAAGGAAATTTTTAGCCTCAAGAAGGAAAGAAAAGCTTCATTTCCAGAAGTTAAAAAAAAAAAAAAAGCAACAAGAAGACAGAAAAGCGGGAGCGGGGGGGGGGATATCGCATAATAATCCTGGAGTTGTTTTGCCACCTTCCACTTTAGGAAAAGAGGATAGACGCTGTGTCATACGTAGGTATACTCAGACCTACAAAACATGGCCACTAGGATAATAGGACAGAATTTTTCTAACTTTTGGTTTCTTGGAGTAGTGTTTTTTTTATTTTTTTAAATATAAAATACTCATTATTTTCCATGCTTCATACCCTGTTCCTTTCCTCCTCCAAAACATTTAGGTAGTTTTAAAGAGAATTGTGAACAATCATACCTAACTGACCAGATGACGTCATTTGTCTCCCACATACAGCAATTAATATTTCTGGCCAGTAGAGAGCAGAGATGTAATTGATTAAATAAGCAAAAGGGGGGAAACCCAGCAAGGCTTTAGAGATTTTGATACACAGTTATCATAATAATGATAAATGTTTATAAAAACTATCTATCAAATTTAGTTTCTGAAAACCACGCACCAGGCACCTCTGGCAATTAACAACTTAATGGGCCTAAAGGATGCCTCAATAATTTCAAAGGATTGAAATAATTCAGAATACATTTCCTGACTCCAGAATAAATTTGAGTCAGAAATCAATAATAAAATGTAACTAGAAATTATTTTTATATTAAAATGTTAATACTTATATTTCTTTTTATATGGCCTTTATGATTTTGAGCTATATTATGCTGTATTTTATCAAATGCTTTTTCTGTATTTCTTGAGGGGATCATGTAGTTCTTATCCTTTCTTTTATTAATGTGTTGTTTCTTGATTGATTTGCAGATATTGAGGCACCCCTGCAGCCCAGGAAAAAAAATTCTACTTGATTGTTGTGGATAATTCTTTTAATGTATTGCTAGATTTGATTTTCTGTTATCTTGTTGAGAATTTCTACAGGGAAATTGGTCTGTAATTCTCCTTTAGAGTAGGGTGTTTGATTTTTGGATGAGGGCAATTCTGGCCTCATACAATGACTTTGGAAGTTTTTCTTATATTTCTATTTTTGGGACAGTTTCAAAAGAATATATATTAATTCTTTAAATGTTTGGTAAAATTTCCCTGGGCAGCTATCTGGCCCTAAAGTCTTGCTGGGAGATTTTTGATTAATGATTCAATTTCTTTACTGAAAGAAATTGGGGTCTGTTCAAATTTTCTATTTCTTCTTGCTTCAGTTTTGGTAGTTTATATGTGTCTATGAATATATTAATTTCTTCCATATTGCCCCATTTGCTGGCATATAATTGCACATAATATTCTCTTTAAAATGTTTGTATTTCTGTAGTGTTGGTTGTAATCTCTTCTTTTGTTCATGGTTTTATTTATTTGGGTCCTTTCCATTTTCTTTTTGATAAGTCTGGCCAAGGGGTTATCAGTTTTGTTTTAGCTCTTTCAGATAACCAGCTTTTAGTTTCCTTGATCTGTTCTGTTTTTTTTTTAATGTGAGTATCATTGATTTCTGTTCTAGTCTTTATTATTTTATTTCCCTTATTCTTCTGGTTTTCAGCTTTATTTCCTGTTCCTTTTCTAGCTCCCTTAGGTGTACTATTAGGTTGTTTGAGACATTTCTTCCCTGTTTATAAAGGCCTAGATTGCTATATACTTCCTGCTTATGACTGCCTTTACTGCATACCAAAGGTTTTGGACTGTCATGTTGTCATTTTCATCTGCTTCCATGTACTTTTTTGTTTCCTTTAAAATTTTTTTAATGTTTTATTTATTTTTGGGAGAGAGAGAGAGAGAGAGAGAGAGAGAGAGAGAGAGAGATGAGTTGGGGAGGGGCAGAGAGAGTAGGAGTCAGATCCAAAACATGCTCCAGACTCTGAGCTGTCAGCACAGAGCCTGATGTGGGGCTTGAACCTGTGTACCACGAACGAGATCATAATGTGATCTGAAGTCAGACGCTTAACCAATTGAGCCACCCAGGTGCTCCTTTTTATTTCCTTTTTAATTTCTTGATTATAACCTATTCATTCTTTATTGGATGTTCCTTATCTCCCAAGTATTTGTGGTCTTTACAAAGTTTTATTCTTGTGGTTGATTTCACGTGTCATAGCATTGTGGCCTGAAAATATGCATGAAATGATCTTGCGCTTTTTGTATTTGTTGAGGGCTGATTTGTGACCCTGTATGTGATCTGTTCTAGAGAATGTTCCATGTGTATTTAAGAATAATGTGTCTTCTGCTGCTTTAGGATGAAATGTTCTGAATATATCTGTTATGTCCATTTGGTCCAGTGTGTCATCCAAAGCCATTGTTTCCTTGTTGACTTTCTGCTTAGGTGTCCGTTGCTCTAAGCAGGTTGTTAAAGTCCCCTGATATTATTGTATTATAATCAGTGTGTTTCTTTATTTTTCTTATTAACCGATTTATTTATTTGAGTGCTTCCAAGTTAAGGGCATACATGTTTACTGTAGTTATTACTTCTTGGTGAATAGACCCCTTAATTATGACATAATGACTTTCTTCATCCGTTGTTACAGACTTTGGCTTAAGATCTAGTATGTCTGATACAAGTATGGCTACCCCAACTTTCTTTTGATGTCCATTAGCATGAGAGATGGTGCTTAATTCCCTCACCTTCAGTCTGCACATCTCTGGGTCTAAAATGAGTCTCCTATAGGCAGCAAAGAAATGGATCTTGTTTTTTGATCTGTTCTGACACCCTGTGTCTTGATTGGGGCATTTAGTTCATTTACATTCAGAGTGATTATTGAAAGATAAGAATTTAGTGCCACTGTTATCTGTAGATTTCATGTTTCTTTTGATGTTCTCTGGTCCTTTGTAGTCCTTGCTGCTTTCCATTCAAAGCCCCCCCCCCTTTAAATTTCTTGCATGGCTGGTCATGAATTCCTTTAGTTTATGTTTGGGAAACTCCTTATCTCTCTTTCTATTCTGAATGACAGTCTTGCTGGATAAAGAATTTTTGGCTGTATATTTTCCCCATTTAGCATGTTGAATATATCCTGCCACTGCTTTCTGGCCTGCCAAGTTTGTGGACAAATCTGCTGCAAACCTGACCTATATTAACATGTAGGTTATGTACTTTTCTTTTACCCTTGCAGCTTTCATGATTTTTTCCTTTTCTGTGTATTTTGTGAATTTGTCTATGATATGCCTTGATGGCTTTTTTTGAATTTAATGGGAGTTCTCTGTGTGTCTTGGATTTTGATGCCTGTGTCCTTCCCCAGATTTGGAAGTTTTCAGCTATAATTTTCTCACATAAACCTCCAGTTTTTCTCTCTCTTCATCTTCTGCGATTTTTAGGATATGAATGTTATTCCTCTTTAATAAGTAGCTGAATTCTCTAATCTTGTTTCATGATCTTTTCCCTTTGTTTCCCTCTTCTTTTCAGCTTCATTATTTTTCCATAATTTTATATTCTGTATCACTGATTTGCTGCTTTGGTCTGCCCATCCTCACTGTTATGGCATCTGTTTGAGATTACATCTCAGTTATAGCATTTTTAATTTCAGCTCGATTGGATTTTAGCTCTTCTGTCTCTGCAGAAAGGGATTCTCTGATGTCTTCTATGCTTTTTGTCAATCCTCACTAATATTCTTATAATTGTCATTTTAAATTTTAGTTTAGACATATTATATTTCTGTTGATTAAATCCCTGGCCATAATTTCTTCCTTTTTTCTTTTTAGAATGAATTCCTCCATCTTGTCATTTTGGAGGAAGGAAAATTAATAGAATAATATTGAAAATTAAAATTGAAAATTGAAAAACAAATAAAAATCAAATAAAGGAAACTAGATCCTAGGTGTTTTTTTGGTCTTTTTGTTCAGAGAAGCTTGATAGAAAAGAGAAAAAAAAAGATGGAAAAAGTTAAAAAAAATTAAAAAGTAAAAATTAATATTAAAAATAATAAAAGAAAATAAAATAGAATAACACATTTTTGCTTTTTATGTGTCCGAGAAAGAAAAATAAAGGTAGGAAAAGAACAATGCAGGAAAAACATAAATATAGAAACAAAGAAAATGAACAAATAAAAAGTAACACAAATGAAGCTAGATCCAGGTTCCCCTAAAACCAAAACTTTGCAGCACACTATGCTCCATAGACTAAGTGGGTGGAAGGGATTTGTCCTGGTTTTTTTGAGTGAGGGGCATGCTCTTCTGGTTCTGAGGCTGATTTGCTCTGCTGGAGATGTGCAGAGCAGAGGTGAGTGGTATTTGGTGTAAGTGACTCTGCCCTCCACTAGCAATGCTCTGTTTCTCTCTGAAGTCTGACCATGCTGGTGGGCATGGGGTGGGTGGAAGATGGCATCATCCTGCCCTCTTGTCCCCTGTGAGGGGAACTCAGGGCTGCCTCTATTCAGGAGGCCCTCACAGAAAATTCTCAGGCTTTCCTCAGATTCTTGTCTTTAACCTGTCTATGCCTGGCAGTCAGCATGCCGAGACCATACTGCTTCTGTGTTTTATTTCTGGCAGGCATCTAGGATTCAAAATTCCAAATCTTAAAGGGTCCAGAAAAATGCAGACCTGCTTCCCTTCTCTGGAGGCAATGGAGCACCATTCACCATTCTGTCCCAGAAAAGTAGTCACATAGTGCACACCCAGTGGTTTGAGTCTATTGTGGCACACAGCAAAACACTGTAACTAGGATATCTGCCATCTACATCTACACATGCCTCTGTTTCCTGCGGTTGAATAGCTGCTCAGTGTCTCTCAGCAAGCCTTTTGTCCTTGGAGAGACAAAACACACTCTTCCAAATGTGCATCTAGAAGGGGAACAGTCTCTTCCAGTGTGACCCAGGAGATCCCCACACTACAGAGTCTTGTGTATATCCCACAGGTCACTCACTCCCCACAGCTCTCACTCTCCCCCTGACCACTCTCCTTGAAAATGTTTCCCTTCCTTCTGAGGCATCGCAGCTTTTCTCTCCCTAATTCACAGCTCTGAACTTCGCATCTGCCACGTTCTTTCCCTCCAGTCGTGCAGGTTGTTTTCTTAATCCTGAGACAGATATCCTAGTTCAAACTGACTTGAAATTGATTTAGCTGTGTTTAAAGGATGAGGCAGGCTCAAATGCCCACTACTAATTTGTCATCTTAACTCCTTCATATATTTTTTATTTCAAATTTTTATTTAAATTTAAATTAGTTAACACATAAGGTAAAACTGGTTTCACATGTATAATTTAGTGATTCATTACTTACATATAACACCCAGGGCTCATCACAACAAATGCCCTCCATTATGCCCATCGGTTAGCCCATCCCCGTCCCCCTCCATCCCTCAACCCTCAGTTCTCTATAGTTGAGTCTCTATAGATTGCTTCCTTCTCTCTATTTTTTCCATCCCTTATTTTAGTCTGTTTTGTTTAATTTCCAAATGAGTAAAATCATACAGTGTTTGTCTTTCTCTGACTGACTTATTCCACTTAGCATAATACTCTTTAGCTTCAGCCACGTCATTGCAAATGGCATGATTTCATGCTTTTTGATGACTAATATTCCACTGTGTGTGGGTGGGTGATCTTACTTATCCAATAATCATTCAATAGACAATTGGGCTTTCTCCATTGTTGGGCAATCGTTGATTATGCTGTTATAAACATTGGGCTGCATGTGCCCCTCTGAATCTGTATTTCTGTTTTTTGAAGGTTTTTCTGTTTCAAATTTTTGTTTAAATTATATTTAGTCAACATATAGTGCAATATTGATTTCAGGAGTGGAATTTTGTGATTAATTACTTACATATAAAACCCAGGGCTCATCATACCAAGTGCCCTCCTTAATACCTATCACCCATTTAGCTCATCCTAGCCCCACTTCCCTCCATCAACCCTCAATTTGTTCTCTATAGTTAAGAGTCTTTTATGGTTTGTTTCCTTCACTCTTTTTTTTCTTTCCCATATATTTGTCTGGTTTTTTTAAATTGATGTTTTTTAAAATTTATTTTTGAGAGACAGAGAGAGACAGTGCAAGCAGGGGAGGGTCAGAGAGAAAGGGAGACACAGAATCTGAAGCAGGCTCCAGGCTCTGAGCTAGCTGTCAGCACAGAGCCTGATGTGGGGCTCAAAACCACAGACCATGAGATCATGACCTGAGCTCAAGTTGGATGCTTAACTGACTAAGCCACCCAGGTGCCCCTATGTTCATCTGTTTTATTTCTTAAATTCCACACCTGAGTGAAATCACATTGTACTTGTCTTTCCTTGACTGACTTATTTCATTTAGCATGATATACTCTAGATCCATCCATATCATTACAGATGGCAAGATTTCATTCTTTATGGTTGCTGAGTAATATTCCATTGTGTGGAATATATACATGTACACACACACACACACACACACACACACACACACACACACACCCCTCTTCTTTATCCATTCATCAACTGATGGACATTTAGGCTCTTTCCATTATTTGACTATTGTTGATAGTGCTGCTATAACCATCATGGTTCATGTGCCCATTCAAATCTATATTTTGGCATCCTTTGGGTAAATACTTGGTAGTGCAACTGCTGGATCATCTAGGAGAGTTCTATTTTTAACTTTATGACAGACTGTCATACTGTTTTCCAGAGTGGCTGCACCAGTTTGCATTTCCACCAATAGTGCAAGAGTGTTCCCCTTTCTCCACATCCCTTCCAATACCTATTGTTTCTTGTTTTGTTGATTTTAGCCATTCTGACAGGTGTGAGATGATATCTCATTGTAGCTTTATTTGCATTTCCCTGATTATCAGTGATATTGAGCATCTTTTCATGTGTCTGTTAGCCATCTGCTTATCTTCTTTGGTAAAATGTCCATTTTTGTCTTCTGCCCATTTTTAACTGGATTATTTGGGGAGCTGTTGAACTTTAAAAGTTCATTATATATTTTGGATATTAACCCTTTATCATATATGTCATTTGAAAATATCTTCTCCCATTCTGAAGGTTTTATTTCCTTTGATTATTTCCTTTGCTATGCAGAACATTTATATTTCAGTTAAGTCCCAAAGTTCAGTATTGCTTTTGTTTCCCTGGACTTTAGAGCCAGATCTATAAAGATGTTGCTACTGAGGAGGTTCAAAGAGGATGCTGCATGTGTACTTCTATAGGATTTTTTTTTCATGTAGTTTATTGTCAGGTTGGTTTCCATATAACACCCAGTGCCCTTCCCCACAAGTGCCCTCCTCCATGACCATCACCACCCTTCCCCTTTTCCCCTCCCCCTTCAGCCCTCAGTTCGTTTTCAGTATTCAAGAGTCTCTAATGATTTGCCTCCCTCCCTCTCCATAACTTTTTCCCCCTTCCCCTCCCCATGGTCCTCTATTAGGTCTCTCCTGTTAGACCTATGAGTGCAAACATATGGTATCTGTCCTTCTCTGCCTGACTTATTTCGCTTAGCGTGACCCCCTCGAGGTCCATCCACTTTGCCACAAATGGCCAGATTTTGTTCTTTCTCATTGCCATGTAGTATTCCATTGTATATATATACCACATCTTCTTGATCCATTCATTAGTTGATGGACATTTAGGCTCTTTCCACGATTTAGCTATTGTTGAAAGTGCCGCTATGAACATTGGGGTACATGTGCCCCTGTGCATCAGCACTTCTGTATCCCTTGGGTAAATCCCTAGCAGCACCACTGCTGGGTCATAGGGGAGTTCTATGGATAGTTTTTTGAGTAGTCTCCACACTGTTTTCCAGAGCGGCTGCACCAGTTTACATTGCCACCAACAGTGTGGAAGGGTGCCCGTTTCTCCACATCCTCGCCAGCATCTGTAGTCCCTTGATTTGTTCATTTTAGCCACTCTGACCGGCATGAGACGGTATCCCAGTGTGGTTTTGATTTGTGTTTCCCTGATGATGAGTGATGCTGAGCATCGTTTCATGTGTTGGCCATCTGGATGTTCTCTTTGGAAAAATGTCCCTCTTCATGTTGTCTTCCCATTTCTTCACTGGGTTATTCATTTTTCGGGTGTGGAATTTGGTGAGTTCCTTGTAGATTTTGGATACTAGTCCTTTATCCAATACGTTATTTGCAACTATAGGGGTTTTTTTTCCAAAAATTTTTTTATGTCTTTTATTTATTTTTGAGAGACAGAGAGAGACAGTGTGAACAGGGGAGGATCAGAGAGACAGGGAGACACAGAATCTGAAGCAGGCCCCAGGCTCTGAGCTATCTGTCAGCACAGAGCCTGATGCAGGTCTTGAACCCACGAACCGTGAGATCGTGACCTGAGCCGAAGCCAGACGCTTAACCGACTGAGCCACCCAGGCACCCCGCAACTATAGGATTTTAATGGTTCCCGTCACTCATTCAGGTATTTCATCCATTTTGAATTTATTTTTATGTATAAAAGTGGTTCAGTTTCATTCTTTTGCATGTTGCTGTCCAGTTTTCCCAGCACCATTTGTTGAAGAGAGTCTTTTTGCCACTGCATATTCTTTCTTGATTTTTCAAAGATTAGTTGTGGGTCCATTTCAGGGTTTTCTATTCTGTTCCCGGGGTGCCTGGGTGGCTCAGTCAGTCAAGCGTCTGGCTTCAGCTCAGGTCATGATCTCACAGTCCGTGGGTTCGAGCTCTGTATCAGGCTCTGTGCTGACAGCTAGCTCGGAGCCTGGATGGAGCCTGCTTCAGATTCTGTGTCCCCCTCTCTCTCTGACCCTTCCCTGCTTGCGCTGTCTCTCTCTGTCTCTCAAAAAATAAAAAAAATTAAAAATATCTATTCTATTCCCTTGATCTATGTATCTGTTTGGGTGGCAGTACCATTCTGTCTTTTTTTTTTAAATAGTTTATTGTCAAATTGGTTTCCATATAACACCCACTTGTGCTCTTCCCCACAAGTGCCCCCCTCCATGGCCATCACCCCCCTTCCCCCCTCCCCTTCGCCCTTCAGCCCTTGGTTCATTTTCACTATTCAATGGTCTCTCATGATTTGCATCTTTCTGTCTTCCCACCTCTCTTTCCCCCTTCTCCTCCCTGTGGTCCTCTGTTAGGTTTCTCCTGTTAGACCTATGAGTGAAAATAGATGGTATCTGTCCTGTCTTGGTCAGTATAGTTTTGTTAGATAACTTGAAGTCCGGAATTAGGATGCCTTTTACTTTTCTTTTCTTTTTCAAAATCATTTTGCCATGTGGGGTCATTTGTGGTTCCATATAAATTTTAAATTAATTTTTTCTACCTCTCTGAAAAGTGATGGTGGTATATCGATAGAGATTCCATTAATTGTCTACACATTTACTATGTAGTTTTTCCTTTGGGTAGTATAGACACTTTAACAATACTTATTCTTCCATTACATGAGGTTAGAATGTTTTTCCATTTCTTTATGTCCTCTTCACTGTCTTTGATGAGTGCTCTGTAGTTTTCAGAGTACAAATCTTTTACCTCTTTGGTTAGGTTACCCCAGGTATCTTACAGTTTTTGGTGTAACTATAAATGGGATCAACTTCTAGTTTCTCTTGCTGCTGTTTCATTATGGGTGTATAGAAATGCAATATATTTCTGTACATTGATTTTGTGTTCTGCAGCTTTACTGAATTTGTGTGTCAGTTACAGAAGTTTTTTGGTGGAGTCTTTTGGGTTTTTCTATTCAGAGTGTCATGTCATCTGCCAATAGTGAATTTTGAGTTCTTCCTTGGTGATTGCTTACATTTTATTTCTTTTTGTTGTTGGATTGCTGAATCTAGGACTTCCAGGTCTATGTTAAGTAACAGTGGTGAGAGAGGACATGCCTGTCTTTTTCCTGACCTTAGAGTTTAGTGACTTTTAACTAGGTGTGTTTTGGTCTGCTTTGTAAAAGAGACATAATGCTATTTCCACCAGAACCGAAGCTTTGCAGGACTCTATGGTCAGTAGACATGGTTTGTGTATGTGTTTGTGTGTGTGTGGGGGGGGGGATTCATCTGGTCTTCTGGGAATGTGCCCACTGTGCTGGTCTTTAGGCATACTTCCCTGAGAAAAGCAGTGTCAGCAGTGTGCAAGTAAGCAGGACTTGGTGTAAGCAGGTTAGGCAGCCAAGTGTTGGTGTTGTGCTATTTATTGAGGTTGATTTATGCTGAGGGGTGGGGGAGGAAAATGGCAGCAGACATCTCTTTTGTCTTTAGAGGGGTACTTGTGCTTGCTGCTCTCAGGGAGGTACTCCTGGAAGAACAAATAATTTCTTCTTGTGCCTCCCAGTCATTTTTTAGATCTCTGTTTTCACTCTGCCTGTCTCTGCCTTGCTTGCTGCCTGGAGCAGCATAGTGCACTTTGGCTTCTATCCAGCCAAGCCTGCCATTTAAAATTCCAAACTTTATAAACCTTATGTGGCAGGGACTGGTACTGGTTTTCTGGGGGAAAGTCTCCCCATACTGGGACTGATGCAGGTTTGACCAGAAAGGGCAGTCATGCCAGAGGGCAGAGGCATGGTATTTGAAGCAAAGCAGGCTAAACAGCGAATGTCAGATTTAGCCACCTTCAGCAGATGTCTCTGTGCCTATGCTAAGGGGTGGGTAAGGGAAATGGTGCCTGAAGGCTCTTTTGTTATCAGAGAGGGGACTTTGAGAATGCCACCTTTTATGAATTCCCTCCAAAAGGAGCAAACAGTTCTCACTGTGTGCCTTCGGTGATCCTTAGATCATGCCTTCGGCTCTAGGTTTGCTTGTGTGCCTTCTTTTCTGGAGTAGGACAGTGCCCCCAGGGCTATATCCCAGCCAAACCTGAAGATCTCTAAAACTCCAGTCTTTGAGCCTTACTGACTGCAAAAACACAGAAATCAGCCCCTCTCATTTTCCCAGCCAATGGCTTTGGAGAAAAGTTCTCCTTGTGAATAACCCATGTGCTCTACTCTCTCTCACCTTTCTCTGTGTTCATGGCTCCTTCCCCTCTGCAGCACCTGCCATCCAGTTCTCCCCCCAAATCACATCTCACTTCCTACATTCCTAGATGTGGACTTTCCTCTCCCTCTACTTATGCAGTTTGTTCTGTCAGCCCTAAGATTGATTTCTTGGATATTCAGAATGATTTGAGTGTTACCTACCTCTAATCAAGGGAGAAGGCAAGCCTAAGGTTCTCATATTATTCTGTCAACATAGCTTCCCCATAATTCCAATTATTTTAAAATGTTGTGTGCTACATAATGAACTATCATCAGGTGTGTAATCAGTACCATTTTAATTCTCCTGTCATTCATGGACAGTTTTTTTTCACTGATGCTTTCCTGAAAGCTTTTGCAATTGACTACAATCCAAAGGTGCTTCTTATTAAAGAAATTGATGGAAAAGACTCTGACAAGTACTCTGGAGTATAGGTTTTTAATAACTTATAAATCATAGCACTGAACTGAATAAGAATTTCCAGAATCCTAATGGAAAACATAGATTCATAACTCAACACTGCTAACTCAAGATTAAGCATAGTGCAAATTAATTACATGGGATTAAATGAACTGAGAATAATGATGCTTAACAGTTAAGCTAATCTACTCTGTGATACTGCTGCCATGGCATTGATTTGGTCTGTCTGCAATGGCCTCACATTGACACTAGCCTCACCCAGGATACCAGACTGTAGAGTCACAAATAAATTTAAAGTCCTGATATGACTTCTCCAAAGGCCTTATGATAAGCATTCTTCCCTACCCCTCAGGGCTTTGTGAGCCCTTTAAATGAAACCTCTTTGAAGCTAACCAAAACCCCACTCTTTTTGAATTGACCAATTTAGCCTGAGTCTAGGAGCTCCAAATTCCTCTACCCACAAACCCTAATAAAAAAAAAAAAAACATGAGGTGTGGGCTCTGCCTTTCTTTGTCTGCACCCTGTCTTGACCTTCTCGTGTGGCCCCAGGAGGTAGGCTGTGTACCTCCTCTGGGACTTATAAGTAATACACTTCTATTTCAGTCCCCTGTAGTCTCTTGCAGAACCTCAGCTCACAAGTCAACATGTGGGGGCTTTACTTAACAAATATTAATTTAACAAAGTCACAAATGATGGCAGGAACATGATTGATTGAATCACACTTGAGGTCAACCATGGGAAATGCCTTTTTAGCTGCAAATGGATTACAGACTGGCTTTCACAGGTGGGTAATTCTGTCTGGGAGGGGTCCCCTGCCTTCTGCCAATTAATTATACTGCTTTGTACTACAGCATACTGCCTATTCAGAGCTCTCCCAAAGTGCAAGCTCTAAAAAGTCAACCATAGTTCTCCCAAACCTCAGAGCATTACTCATTGGGGCTAGTTTGAGGTCCTGCAGATGTCTTCTGACTGTTAACACCCAAGGAATGGTGACTTTCTCCAGCAGGAGTTAGACTTTACATGTGTTTCCAACTCTAAGCATGGACCCAGTTCTCAACTGTTCAGTAAACTGGCTAAGATTTTGACAAAGTCCCATGATTAAGGATGTAGACAAATGAGTGTCAACTCCTCTCCATGTGTGAGCTACAAGATAAAGGGGAAGGAAAGGAAAGGTGCAGATAAAGTTGCCTTTGGAAGTTGGGGAAGGAAACTCTCCTTCCCTGACTGTTGTTTTTTCGAGAGGCATAAGGACTCCGATCCTAGCCCGTATGATTAGGGCACCCTCACTTGAAGAATCATGGCTCCTGGGAAAGGCAAATGCAGCCAAAGCCTGTGAACCCTTTGTTGCTCTATATCATTCTGCTCTTGCACCTTATCCCCAGATTGTATGGGATACATGGGTCTCACCTCTGGCACATGTTGGTACAAGATCTAATGTCCCTACATAAGCAGCCTGGGAACCTGGTTTCTGCACTGCTTAAAACACTGGAGAAAGTTAGCAAGCTCCTCACTAAATACAAATGTCCCAGAAAAGCAGCCTGTGCACTACTCAGTGCTGTTGGACACCATCATGCCAAATAGCATACTCTGTGCCAGAACCCGTGATCCTGATACCATTGTGTTAGTGGAGGCTGACTCCAGCCCAGTGAGGTCTGTTGAAATCCTCTGGCAGAACGAAGAGGCATGAGTCTGGCCATGGGGGATGTCCATGGCAAAATTTCCCAGTAACAATTTGTAAGGTCATATCATTGGGGCATAATAGATAATTAGAAACTGAAATTCAAAATTGTATACGTCTTTAGATTCAAAATAGTTGAAAAGACTTTGTACAGAAGTAAGGAGAAAAAATAGGCTGACTGGTTGTTAAGGGTGTTTAATACTGGTTCCAAACTATTACCACCCGAGATATAAGGCAACTATCTGGTATTTACAAAGATCCCAAAATGCACAACCTTTCAAAAGACCCTCAGAGCCTAAAAAATAAAATAAACAATTAAAATACCCCCAGAAACTAAGGGCCAAATTTTGGGGGGATATGGGTGACCTCAAGCATTCGCCCAGGAGGAGCTGCCCATGAATAAGTCAACCAGAACTAGAGCAGAGGCTGAAGATCTCAACACCATAATGGAGGCTTCCAGTAATGAGATGGAGTCCAAACCCAAAGGAAAAGTCCTAAATCAGAAGAAACTCTTGTCCTGCATACTTGGATTTTTATGATTTGACATCAATCCTTATACCATCAATCCTTTATGGTAATAAAGGCATTAAGGCCAATGGAAAATATTAGATGAATCCTGACTCCTTTTTCATAAGATTGGCATGATCCAATGGATCTATTCTTTGAACATAGCAACCTAGATGACCTGGATTTTATCTTTAAAAGTCCACCTGTTACAGGTAATTCTTAAAAGGAACCTCCCCTGAATTATAGAGCTGCAATTCTCCACTGTGGTGGGAACTTCCGTAATCTTTAGGAGGCCCTGGAAGGAAGACATCCTTCTTCCTTCCATCATGAAGGAGATGCTCATACAGACACTCGGACTTCAGAATACCAAGGCAGCCCACAACCTCCAGGCCAGCCCTCAGGAGGCAGGTTCACATGTCACCAGGCAGAACACTTTTTGCACCTCCTGATTCCAGAGCTCCCTTGTAATCCTCATCAGGAAACAACTGTCAGGATGATTCTAAACAGCAAAACATTTCAGAACGGGCAGCTCTGCCAACTGGGGCTTTCCAGTGAGTTTATATCTGGAGCACTGATATAAGCTCCTCTCTTTAAAACAAGTGATAAACTCACCACAGAGTCGAATTCCAAAGGCTCAGAGGCCTTGAGAGGTTCCTGAGGCTTCTTCTGCCCCAAACAAGCCACTTTGAGCTTGGGAGCCATGGAGAACTTTACCCTAGGGAGTCAGTGGCTCCCTAAAGTTTGTTTCACTTCCTGGGGACAGTCACTGAGTTATTTGGCTCATGTAGGCAATGACAATTACCAGACTTCTCTGGATGTATTAGACACAGTAATTCCAAGAAACCCTTCTAAGTTCCCCAAGGAACCTACCTACAGTGTACAAAATAGAAGGTAAAACTATAAAGAGAGAACAAATTAAGCTGAATGTGTCTGTCAGCACCATATTTCTAAAATAGGTGCCTCTGGTGGTAGCCCCCATGGCTCTTTCTTTTCCTGTCATAGGTATGGATACCCTCATCCAGTGGCACATCTGGTGAAATAAACTTTAATTTCTGGCCTTTCTCATGAGAGCTAACAAATAGAACCTACCTAATTAATGTCTTTGGTAAAAATCAGTAAATACAGGGGCACCTGGGTGGCTCAGTCGGTTAAGAATCTGGCTTCGGCTCAGATCATGATCTCACAGTTTGTGGGTTCAAGCCCCGTGTCGGGCTCTGTGCTGACAGCTAGCTCAGAGCCTAGAGCCTGTTTCAGATTCTGTATCTCCCTCTCTCTCTGACCCTCCCCTGCTCGCTCTGTCTCTCTCTGTCTCTCAAAAATAAATAAAAAACATTAAAAAAACAGTAAATACAACAATAACTGCCTTCAGCCCATAATGAGAGATATGCATGAGATTGAGGTCATTAGCCCCACCATCTCATCCTTTAATAGCTGCATCTGACCAGTCTTAAAAGGGGAGGGAGGGAGGGGGTGATGGTTATGGTGGGGGGCACTTGTGGGGAGAAGCACTGGGTGTTATATGGAAACCAATTTGACAATAAACTATTATTAAAAAAAATTTTTAAAAATGGGTCACCAGGGGCGCCTGGGTTAAGTGTCAGACTTCAGCTCAGGTCATTATCTCAAGGGCCCTGAGTTCTACTCATATGTCGGGTTCCGTGCTGACAGCTCAGTCTGAAACTTGCTTCAGATTCCATGTCTCCCTCTCTTTCTCAGCCCCTCCCGTTTCCTCCCTCTCTCTGTCTCTCTCAAAAATAAACATAAAAAAAACTGGCCACCAATTAATGAAGATGAACAATTGACTATCAAAATGTAAATGTGTAAGTTTTTGCCATCAGAGCTCTCATTTCCAATATTATAGAGATGATAGATGTCATTACAATATCTCAGGGCCTCTACTTTGCTGTCATATTTCTAGTCATCGTGTTTTACTTACAGCCTCAATTTGGTTTTGGTTTCAAGGGCACCCCATATACCTTTAACTTGGCTACCCATGGATTATCTAAAGAGCCCTGCCACCACACAACCTGTGCAGACAAGATCTAAATTTACTCAAATTAACTCACGGCCACTTTTGACATTATATAGATGACACTGTATTGTGGAGTCCTTCTGAGGATGTCATGCAGGGAGATTTACACCTAGTAACAACTTACTGTCCCAAATAGGATACAAGGACCAGTGACTTCTGTCAGGTTTCTTGGCATAGTGTGATCAGCTCAGGGCTAAGAAATTAGTCTCACTGCAAGATATCAATTCCTCACAATCAAGTTTCCCATTACAGTACAGCAGGTACCGCATATATTAGGCTTCTTTACCTTTTGCAGGAAACACATTCTAAACTTATGTATTCTGGTTAAGCCTACTTATGGTTTTATACACAAATCATCTTCTTTTTCCCACTGGGGAGAATCTTAACAAACTGCTTTGTGGCTGGCCCAGTGACCCTTATGGAAGCCCCTCCACTTAGTAATGCAGGCTCAGATTTCTGAGTTGAAACACTGGACACTTCTGATTCTACCTCGAAGATTTCTGGACTAAGCACTGCTCTACTTGGCTGCCCCTGAGTTTCTGAACCAAATGTCTTCTCCAAAGAGCAGCCTGGCACATACCACTAGAATGCCAAATTTTGGCAGCCTGCTAAGTCCATTTGGAAAAAGAGGTATTAATGGGCTCACAGCCTGTGCTGCTTTGCACACAAGTCTCCTTTGTGCCTTGATTCAGGGTTTCAACCCAGAAGAGGCTTGGCATGGCCACTGAGGCCTAACTGTTAAAATGGAACTGATACTTTCAGGAAAGAGTTAAACCTTCCAGGGTTTCAGGGTCTTTCAGATTATAGGAGAATGTGGCTTCCCTCATTCTCAACCCATTGCTACTGACATGTAGGTGCAGCTAATGGCACCTCCATGTCCAGCCTCTCAGCATTTGGCGGGGAGGGGGGTGCTTGGGGCCAATGGTCTGACATGGAAAAGGAGGTTTGTTTAATGTTTATTTGTTCATTTGTTTTTTTAATGTTTATCTTAGAGAGAGAGAGAGAGAGAGAGAGAGAGAGAGAGAGAGAGAGAATGAGAATGAGCAGGGGAGGAGGAAAGAGAGAGGGAGACACAGAATCGGAAGCAGGCTCCAGGCTCTTAACTGTCAGCATGGAGCCTGATGTGGGGCTCGAACTCACAAGCAGTGAGATCATGACCTGAGCTGAAGTTGGACACTTAATCAACTGAGCCACCCAGACGCCCTAATGTTTACTTATTTTTGAGAGAGAGAGTGAGAGAAGATGAGGGGCAAAGAGAGAGGGAGACAGAGAATCCAAAGCAGGCTCCAGCATCTGAGCTGTCAGCACAAAGCCTAATATGGGGCTTGAACCCACAAATCATGACATCATGACCTGAGCCAAAGTCAGACTCTTAACTGACTGAGCCACCCAGGTGCCCCTGAAAATGAGTTATTCTTGATGATGGCCCTGCTAGAGGGACTCTCCTGGCTTTGCCCAACTAGGAGAATTGGTGGCAGTATGACTGGCTCTACAAAAATCCATAAAAATGAGACTCCTGAGGACACACATTTTTACCGACTTCTGGGAAGTAGCAAATGGGCTCGGTCTAGTTGGAACAATGGAAAAAGGATAATTTCATGATTCAGGGAAAACCTTTCTGGGGTGCCTTCATTTGGGAAAAAAAATACAACTCCACACATGTCAATTGTGGTCACTCATGTCTCTGCATACATATGCCAACAAATACCAGAAGCACATTATAACATTGCAGATTCCTTATTCAAATTACATACATGTTCCAAGGACACACATGGCCCAATTCCCAGGGTACTAGACACAACTATTTCTCCAGAGATGCCATACCCACTAGCAGAAATGAGCCCATATTACATCAGGCCATAGGGAAACAACAGCACTCACAGGGCACACAGGTTTGCACCCCCTTCACCCAGACTCTAGCCAAAGTTGTGTTCAATAATCACCCACTTTGTTCCCAAACAAAAGTTTGGAAGGCTCCCAGTCGGGGACATGTTGCCCAGGGCAACGTACCTTATTCTAGATGGTAAATTGATTTTATCAGTCCACTGCTGCCCTCTGCTGGAATTAGTAGGTATGCAACCACTTCATCAATGCCGTCACTGAATTCCAGCAGGAAGCTTTCTCCAGAAATACTATTTCTCATCATGTAATCTCTTTTTTTTTAAGTTTTATCATTTATTTTGATATATATGTAGAGAGCACACGAGTGGGTGAGGGACAGAGAGAGAGAGAGAGAGAGAGAGAGAGAGAGAGAGAGAGAGAGAATTCCAAACAAGCTCTGAACTGACAGTATGTAACCTGACACAGAGCTTAAACTCACCATATTGAGATCATGCCATGAGCAGAGATCAAGAATCAGAGGCTTAACAGACTTCACCACCCAGTCACCCCTCATCATGTAATTTCGTTCTTAACCAGATATGTGCTGATCCCCTTTGGCTCACCAGATATTATAGATTCAGATTAAGGTACCCATTTCACTTCCCAAGCAGCTTAGTCAAGGGCCCTAGAAAATGGCAACTTGTGGAGTTTCCACCTAACTTATCAGGCCCAAGTAACTGGCCTTATAGAGAGGCACAATGGTTTACTCAAAGACATGTTCCTCAAGCTTTTAAACAATAAGTGGTTCCCCAAATGGACAGAAATTTTGTCCCAATACTGCTTAACTCCTGACTACCCCCACACAAACTACCAGTCTTTTTCAAATACTTCCCTGCTGGTATTTATAGTGAAGCCCTATTCCTCTGACCTTAAAGAGGAAGCCATTCACATCTGCTCACCAAGCGCATGTTTCCCTTATCATTTTGATTTATCATCTCAATATCTTTCACATATTGGGGACCCAATTGAGGGCATATTGTGCAATATGACCCCCTTATAATAAGGAGCCCAAGGAAGGAACCCCTGCAAAATTGCATAGAGATCGTGATTTTTATACAGATTTCCTTGGTCCATATATGATGTCTCAGTACCAGCAGTGAAGTTAATATCAATAACTCTGCCTCATTATCTGGGTCATAAGATATGGTTAATTAAACCAAGTTTGTCAAAAGTTTTATAGGAGATTGAAATTTTATCTTCATGACCCACTAATGGAACTGTGTGAATCTCAAAAGAAAAGAGGTCCTCTATCTAGTGGATACCAATCACATTAGGAAATGAAATCCACAGAGGAACCCTGGAATCCAGTGACAGTCAGGCAGTCCGGATCTACTATAAACACCTCAGAGAAGGAGGTGAAGAATCTCTTGATCCAAAACAACCAGAATCTGCCTTTGTTCAGAATCCAGATTTTTTGTCCCAGAGGCCGCTGCAAGGTAGTCAAATGCATGTATGCGCTTTTGTTGTGGTAGCCACTCTTACAGTGTAAATCTTGAATAATAGGGTTTCTAGTATACTACTTGGGCCTAACCCTGTCCCAGGACATGTGTTGGAATAAAATCAGCCAGGTGCACTTCTGCACTACAGATGGCTAAGCACAAGGTGCTAGCAGGCCCTGTTAGGAGCTCACTTTTTTTTTCCATAATATTTTATTGTCAAATTGGTTTCCATACAACACCCAGTGCTCTTCCCCATAAGTGCCCTCCTCCATCACCACCACCTCTTTTCCCTCCTCCCCCTTCCCCTTCAACTCTCAGTTCATTTTCAGCATTCCATAGTCTCTCAAGTTTTACATCCCTCTCTCTCCCCAACTCTCTCTCCCTCCTCCGCTCCCCCGTGTTCTCCATTAGGTTTCTCCTGTTTTCCTGTTAGATCTATGAGTGCAAACATATGGTTTCTGTCCTTCTCTGCCTGGCTTACTTCGCTCAGCGTGACACCCTCAAGGTCCATCCACTTTCCTACAAAGGGCCATATTTTATTCCCTCTCATTGCCATGTAGTACTCCATCGTGTATATATACCACATCTTCTTGATCCATTCATCAGGTGATGGACATTTAGGCTCTTTCCATGTTTTGGCTATTGTTGACATTGCTGCTGTGAACATTGGGGTACATGTGCTCCTATGCATCAGTATTTCTGTATCTCATGGGTAAATCCCTTGCAGTACCATCTTCATACCCAAAAGTGCCCTCTCCACTTTTTTCCACATCTTATCCATAAGTCTTTCCCTGTTGTATACCATAACCCTGCCTCACACCACAGGCAAGTAGGCCAGATTGGACATGGAAAATATATTAATACAAACCTGTGAGATCACAGCCTAGACCTTACAAGTAAAATTATGTTGATTCTGTTCCTATGCAGTGCCAGACCTACAGCCCCATGTCACGGTCTGTTCCATTGCTCTTAGTGACGACCCCATGTGCACCCCAAGCCTCATTTAGATTAGACCAAATCTCTATTCTATACTCCAGAAGGACACTTGTGGGTAAGCATAAAACTAACCACCCGTGGAGGCATTTTCTACCAACTATAATTGAGTACAAAGACTTGACCTCACTATGTACGCTCACTGACTCTTACTGGTAAACAATGCCCTGTTTGATTCTATTGGGGACCTGGCTCAAGGGGAAAAGAGCAAGCACACATAACCCTGCCCTATTCACAAGGTGTCCACAGGGATGACCCTTATTATACTATTTTAAGATTCTCACCATCCATTACCCTCCAGTTACCTCACTCTGCAAATATTTTATGCCCATTCAAAAAAGGGATTTTTAAAACCCTTTTGCTATTGGCACTGGCCATCATCGCTGAACAGGCAATCATAGGAACAAGTGCAACCATCATAGCCAAATAAGATAAAATATTAAAAGTCACTCAGAAATTATCAGCCACTGTAAACAACCACATGCAGGCACTACACTATACTCTGAGCCTGACACAGCAACAGCATAACTCACTAGCACAGATGGTGATGGATAAGTGCCTGGTGTTTGATTTCCTATTGAATGGGATGAAATCCACTCTTTATATAGTCTCTGTTGCTGCATATACATGAACAATTCAAGACAGGTACAGGCTAGTCTCCAGAAAATATCTCAAAATATAGAGGTCATGCATGAGATACCTAAAATACATCAACAATTTGTTGGGGACACTCTCTGAGGTCCCCAATTTGTTCTCATGGCTTTTGCCATCCATCTGGTGGAAATGCTGAGAATGGGATTTCAAATATTAGTGAGTCTTTTCATCAGAGACTTCATTATTATTACGTTGGTCAATTGCACTTTACAATGGTTTAAGAAAACAATGTATTATATCTTTTAACTCATCTGCTATACAAGGTTGCTATCCCTGATGGCAAGGCATTACAGGGTAGACTGTCAAGGGTTTACTTTAGCTAATCCATGGCATTGATGCCTCAGCATCCATTTTGTGGCCTGGAGTGTTGTGAGCTGACACCATCCCCTCTCATGCAAGCATGTGCCTTACGTAACTGCCTGTAGAGTCACAAGTAAATTTAAATTCTTATATAACTCTACCAACAGCTCTTGTAATAAATAGTCTCCTTTGCCTTGGCTTTCTCCTTTTGTAGTTCTCAGAAGTCCTCTGGGAAACTTACGAAAACCCTGCCTTTTTTGTGTGTTTGAATTGACTAATTCAGCCATAGCCCAGAAAACCAAGGACCCTAATAAAATGATGAGACCCAGATCTTGCCATTTTCTCTCTCTGCCAGCCTCAACCTCCCCACAGCATCCTTGGGGTATGCTGTGTGGAACTCCTCCAGGACCCATGAGTAATAAACTTTTATATTTTTGCTTTTTTCATGGTCTTTTGTTAAACCGTGCATCACCACCAGATACCTCAGGGTTCTATTTGACTATTGCTGTATTAACAAAGTCATAGCAATGATTATAATTTTTAAATAAATTTTTGCTTGAAATATTGGTAATTCCTTAATATTTTGCTTTTTAGATTTAAGGAAACATTTTCTCTTTTAAGCTATCTACATCTTACAGCAATGTTATAGATCACATCTTTGTAAGCAAAACTTGAATCATGTGTCTTTTTCTTCTTGACCACATCATAATTCAGAAATGCTTATTAAATATTCTTATTTCTGTGGTAATACACATATTGTGTAAGTTCAATAATTGTCTTCCAGAGTGCCTGCGTGGCTCAGTCAGTTAAGTGTCTGTCTTCAGCTTAGGTCATGATATCATGGTTTGTGGGTTTGAGCCCTGCATTGGGCTCTGTGCTGACAGCTTAGAGACTGAAGCCTGTTTTGGGTTCTGTGTCTCCCTCTCTCTCTGCTCCTCCCCTTCTCACATTCTCTCTCTCTCTCTCTTTCCTCTCTCTCTCTCTCTCTCTCTCTCTCTCTCAAAAATAAATAAACATAAAAAATAATTTGATTTCCTTATATCAGGCACAACTGGAAATATTTGTTATTTCCCAAGGCGTTGACTAGAATGTCATATTTTTAACACTTTATTGCCAAGTTGGCTTCCATATAACACCCAGTGCTCTTCCCCACAAGTGCCCCCCTCTATGATCATCACTCCCCTTCCCCTTTCCTCCTCTCTCATCAGCCCTCATTTGATTTCAGTATTCAAGAGTCTCTCATAATTTGCCTCTCTCCCTTCCCCTAACTTTCTTTCCCCCGCTTCCCCTTCTCATGGTCCTAGAGGAGAAAGTAGGAAACAGCCTCATTGACCTCAATCGCAGCAATTTCCTATTCAACACATCCCCAAAGGCAAGAGAATCAAGAACAAAAATGAACTATTGGGACCTCATCAAGAATGTCATATTTAAGTATGATGGGCAGGAAATCAGATATCATCAGACAGCTTTAAAAAACTAAGACTGAACTTATGGAGACAATGCTTACAAAGCCCCTTGGAAAACCTGCATGCTACATGGCTTACAGAGTTCCTAGCTATACAGGGGAGTAAGGAAGATCACTTCCAGACAGGCCCAGGAAACACAATATATTGGGGACCTCCAGGTGAAAGTGATTCACCCATATTTATAAGCACCAAAAGTGAAACCTAATGGTGAGTTCTTGACTTGGTTCTCTGACTGCTCAGGCCTTTAAATGTCTAATCTGAGATTCCTAATGAAAAGTTCCAGGATATCAAACTGCAAAAGGTCTCTGTGTTTAATTACTATTCTTATTGCATTTATATAAATAATCAGGCCAGACCTAGTGAAACTGAACTTAATTTGTAAACGAGAATCAAAAAAGGAGTGACTGTAGAGAGAAGTTCTTAGTTTAAATGGAAAACTGCAGCATACTCTTATGTGTGCTCAATTCTAGTTTCCTCAAATATTTTATTACAGTTCTCCAAATTAACATTTCCAGTTTTTCTCCCACCCTTCTGATATGCCTTCACTGAGGATTACAACTGCCCCTTTCGACATGACCTACAATCTGAGCTGTATGACTTAATATAAACTTCAAATAAATCACCACAACAGATCATGTATTAGAGACTTTCATGACTACTGCAAGGTGGGCCCCTCATAACGACCACTGGAATACCGGATGCCATCATCACAGACATTCAGACTACAAACCAGGAAATTCATCAAATTGCCACTGCTGTTCTTACTCCATCATCTAAATATCCTTCAAGTTTAATGTATATAAATCTTTCAACTGGCTGCCCTCTGGACTCATAAATATGATTTCTGATCATTAATTTTTGTGTTTTTTTTCCTTTCTGTCATTTGTTAAATGACTGACTTCTTGCACCATCTAGCAAATATGCGTTACATATTCTGAAATAGGGGCAAGATCAAAAATTTATAAAGAACATTTTCCTTCATGATTTTGTCTATTTGCATGTTTTCTCTTTTCTTTTTGAGGAGCCTAGCTAGAGGCTTATCAATTTTGTTTATTTTTTCAAAAAACCAACTCTTGGTTTCATTGATCTGTTCAATTGTTTTTGTGGATTCAATCTTGTTTAATTCTGCTCTGATCTTTATTATTTCTTTTCTTTTGCTGGGTTTGGGGTGTTTTTGCCGCTCTCGTTCTAGTTTCCTTAGGTGCTCTGTTAGGTTTTGAGTTTGTGCTTTCTCTGATTTGTTGAGGTAGGCCTGTATTGCAATGAACTTTCCTCTTAAGACTGCTTTTGCTGCGTCCCAGAGAGTTTGAATTGCTGTATTCTCATTTTCGTTCGTCTCCATATATTTTTTAATTTCCTCTCTAATTGCCTGATTGACCCAATCATCCTTTAGTAGGGTAGGTTTTGGAGGTTTTCCAGACTTCTTCCTGTGGGTGATTTCGAGTTTTATAGCATTGTGATCTGAAAGTGTGCATGGTATGATCTCAATTCTTTTATATTTATGGAGGGCTGTTTTATGACCCAGAATGTGATCAATCTTGGAGAATGTGCCATGTGCACTCGAGAAGAAAGTGAATTCCCTAGCATCAGGATGCAGAGTTCTAAATATATCTATCAATTCCATCTGCTCCAGTGTGCCATTCAGGTCTATTGTTTCTTTAGTGATTTTTTGTCTGGCTGACCTATCCAATGTTGTAAGTGGGGTATTAAAGTCCCCTGCAATTA
>PISW01007206.1:50044-94517 GCA_004023785.1 Mungos mungo | reverse complement strand
TGCTACAAAGAACGTCATGTCCAGGCTACAAACATTCCATTTGTAGCAACATGTCCATTGCCACAAGCATTCATGACCAGGCTTTGGAGTGAACACCATTCTTACCTTATCTGGGGAGAAACAGCCCGGACAGCCATCACCGGGCTGTGTCCTAGTGGCACACTGAGTGTTTAAAAATGTGCAGTTTGGTGAGTTCCTTGTAGATTTTAGATACTAGCCCTTTATCTGATATGTCATTTGCAACTATCTTTTCCCATTCTATCAGTTGCCTATTAGTTTTCTTGATTGTTTCCTTTGCAGTGCAGAAGCTTTTTATCTTGATGAGGTCCCAATAGTTCAGTTTTGTTCCTGATTCCCTTGCCTTTGGGGGTGTGTCGAGTAGGAGATTGCTGCGGTGGAGGTCTAGGAGGTTTTTTCCTACTTTCTCCTCAAGGGTTTTGATGGTTTCCTGTCTTCACATTCAGGTCCTTCAGGCATTTCGAGTTAATTTTTGTGAATGGTGTAAGAGAGTGGTCTAGTTCCATTCTTCTGCATGTTGCTGTCCAGTTCTCCCAGCACCACCTGCTAAAGAGGCTGTCTTTTTTCCATCGGATACTCTTTCCTGCTTTGTCAAAAATTAATTGGCCGCACATTTGTGGGCCTAGTTCTGGGTTCTCTATTCTATTCCATTGGTCTGTGTGTCTGTTTTTGTGCCATTACCAAATAACCTAGTGAAGAAATGGGCAGAAGACATGAACAGACACTTCTCCAAAGAGGACATCCAGATGGCCTACAGGCACATGAAACGATGCTCAACATCACTCATCATCAGGGAAACACAAATTGAAACCACACTGAGATACCACCTCACAGCAGTCAGAGTGCCTAAAATGAACAAATCAAGAGACTACAGATGCTGGCGAGGGTGTGGAGAGACGGGCACCCTCCTACACTGCTGGTGGGAATGTAAACTGGTGCAGCTGCCCTGGAAAACAGTGTGGAGGTTCCTCAAAAAACTATCCATAGAACTCCCCTATGACCCAGCAATAGCACTGCTATGCATTTACCCAAGGGATACAGGAGTGCTGATGCACAGGAGCACATGTACCCCAATGTTCATAGCAGCAATGTCAACAATAGCCAAATCATGGAAAGAACCTAAATGTCCATCACCTGATGAGTGGATCAAGAAGATGTGGTATATATATACAATGGAGTACTACATGGCAATGAGAAAGAATGAAATCTGGCCATTTGTAGGAAAGTGGATGGACCTCGAGGGTGTCATGCTAAGCGAAATAAGTCAGGCAGAGAAGGACAGAAACCATATGTTTGCACTCAGAGGTCTAACAGGAGACCAGGAGAAACCTAGTGGAGAACCAGGGGGAGGGGAAGAGGGAAAGAGAGTCGGGGAGAGAGAGGGATGCAAACTTGAGAGACTACTGAATGCTGAAAACGAACTGAGGGTTGAAGGGGAAGGGGGAGGGGGGAAAAGAGGTGGTGGTGATGGAGGAGGGCACTTGTGGGGAAGAGCACTGGGTGTTGTATGGAAACCAATTTGACAATAAACTATTTTTTAAAAATATGCAAAACTACTTTCAGGAGTGGCTGTGACATTCTGTATCAGCTACGTTAAGCTACCAGGGTTTGGAATCTACCACAGAAACTGGGACCAAACACAGGAGTTCGCCTGGGGCTTGGCAGTCCATCCATCACACCTCCCTGACTCGAGGGACCAGGGAAGGCATGAGGGAGGAAGGGGTCTTTGTGTGTCCTGAGAGGTGGAAGGGGGGGATTCCTGAGAGGAAGAAGGGGGGAGTCCTGAGAGGAAGGGGGGGTGTTCTGCGAGGAAGAAGGGGTGAGTTCTGAGAGGAAGACCCGGGCATGTGCGTGTGTGAGAGTGCATGGGGGAGGTGTCTTCGTCTTCCAGGAGAAAGTGTTTCTGGGTGTATTCTAGAGGAGGAAGTTAGAGTCATTTTCTTCTTGAATGGAGGAGACAAAATCGTGTTCTTCCTGTTCTGGAAGGAGAAGAGGGGGTGGTGGTCTCATGCATGTTGAGAACAGGAAGTGCGTCTGGTCGTGTTTTGAGAGAAGGAAGGGGCCGAGTGCCAGTGGATTTTGTATGGACGTCCGTGGCCTGTCCGTTTTCCCTGCTTCTGCTCCTGGCGTTTGTGCCTCAGCAGTCTGGTGGTGGCCTTTGGGACAGCCAGTGGGCATTTCCGTGCCCTCTTGCTCTTTCGTGATAAAGCTCTTGTGCCTTGAGTATGACCCGAGGCTGAGGACTCAGAGCCGCCATCTGTCCACTCTCAAACTGAAGGCCTGAGGGCTTGCTGTCAGGATCCTGATTCTGGATTTGCACGAGCTTCCCTTGGGAGATCCCCTGTATGCCTCCTGGGGCCAGTGCTGCGTCTGGGGATACCTCGGCCCTTCCTGGGCCAGAGAGAGCCTGGCCCCCCACTTCTGTCCTAACATGGCAGCAGCTCCGCCCCGCTCCAACGGCTCCTGCTGCTTGTAAAAATCAAGGCTGACAGAAGCTGTCCGTAGGTGTGTTCCATCGCACAGGGGAACCTGGGTTTGTGGGGATCCCCGACTCAGTTTCCCCTGCTGTAAAATGAACAGGTGTGCAATGAGTGCAACCCCTAGAGAGCCAGAGGATCAGCTGACATTCTGGATGCTTAAAAGCCCATCCCAGGTCTTACGTCTCATTTTCCTAAGACTTCACGTTGAGGGGTGGGGACTGCTTCCGGTGCGGGTTCCGTGGCAATGAGCAGAAACAGAAGTTTCTTCCCATGACCGCAGAATTGTCCAGAAAGAACTAGAGCCTGTGAGAATGGGACGTTTGGAGGCTCGTGCCTTCTTTTGAGCTTGACATCTAGGAAGTCTTCAGATACTCTCTGGAGTTATTTTCAGAGTTTGCCAAACACTTTTGTAAAGACAGGACATCAGAACCAGAGGGTATTTTAGTCCCAGCGGTAAGTGACATCGGTAAAAACAGGGCTCCCCCTGCCCACGCCGGCTGCCCAGCCCTCCAGGGAACGGGAGCAGGGCCTCCTCCTGCCCACAGTCCTGGCCCCCGAAGCTGGGCAGGCATGGGGCGCTCATCTGCTGCTTATGATGTGGTTTCTGTGTCACGTACGGCGAACAAGACTTGTCGGGTTTCCCGTATGGGCTGAGGGATGCCTCTCCCAGGCCAAGGGGGGCAAGCGAGAGGACCCTCAAATTTCTCTTCTGGAGGTTTGGCAGGGAACGGGCCTGGCTGGCTTCCAGCGAACATGGCAGCTTCCTTGCTGAGGCCACATGGCTGGGCTTGGGGCCGAGCCAGCCTGCAAACAGCTGTGGCATGGCTGGCACCAAGTCTTGGTTTGTTTGGGGGAAATGTTCAGACGCCTGCGGAGCGGAGAGTACGGCACGATCGTGAGCCCCAGGGACCCATGACAGCTTCGCGTTGACCAGCTAACGGCCCGTCTTCCCATCTGCTGCAGGCTGCCTGGTGGCCTCTCGGCGTTCACATGCCGAAGTGCTGACCCCCGGAACTCCAGAACGGGACTTTGTTTAGAGATGGGCCTTTACTGAGGTGATTAAGGTACCACGAGGTCATACGCCTGGGCCCTAATCCAGTGTGTCTGGTGTCCTTAAAGAAGAGGAGAGGAGTAGGGAGACCTGGGTGGCTCAGTCAGTTAAGTGTCTGACTCTTGATTTTAGCTCAGGCCATGATCTCACAGTTTGTGGGTTCAAGCCCTGCATTGGGCTCTGCACTGGCAGCATGGAGCCTGCTTAGGATTCTCTCTCTTTCTCTCTCTCTCTCTGCTCCTCCCCCACTCACACAGTCTTTCTCCTTCTCTCTCTCTCTCTAAATAAACATTAAAAAAAAAAAAAAGATGACACAGACACACCCAGAAGAACGACCACGTGAGGAAGCAGGGAGAAGATGGCCATTTGTAAGCCTGGGCCACGGGGGAAACCAGCCCTGTTCACACCCGGGTCCTAGGCTTCCAGACTCCAGACTTGGGAGAAATACATGTCTCTGGTTTTTGTTGTGGCAGCCCAAGCTGCCTGACACCATCTCTACACCCCTGTTGGGTGTTTCTGAAGCAAATCACAAGGCTTGTGGTTTTTTTCTGGCAGAGAGTGTTTTTATTTTTATTTTTTTAAATTTATAATAGTTTATTGTCAAATTGGTTTCCATATAACACACAGTGCTTCTCCCCACAAGTGCCCCCCACCATGACCATCACCCCCTCCCTCCTTCCCCCTCCCCCTTCAGTCCTCAGTTCTTTTTCAGTATTCAGTAGTCTCTCATGATTTGTGTCCCTCGCTCTCCCCACCTCTCTTTCCCCCTTCCCCTCACCATGGTCCTCTGTTAGGTCTCTCCCGTTAGACCTATGAGTGCAAACATATGGTACCTGTCCTCTGCCTGACTTATTTCACTTAGCATGACACCTCAGGGTCCATCCACTTTCCTACAAATGGCCAGATTTCATTCTTTCTCATTGCCATGTAATACTCCATTGTGTATATATACCACATCTTCTTGATCCATTCATCAGGTGATGGGACATTTAGGCTCTTTCCATGATTTGGCTGTTGTTGACAGTGCCGCTATGAACATTGGGGTACATGTGCCCCTATGCATCAGCGCTTCTGTATCCTTTGGGTAAATGCATAGCAGTGCTATTGCTGGGTCATAGGGGAGTTCTATGGATAGATTTTTGAGGAGCCTCCACACTGTTTTCCAGAGCGGCTGCCCCAGTTTACATTCCCACCAGCAGTGCAGGAGGGTGCCTGTCTCTCCACACCCTCGCCAGCATCTATAGTCTCTTGATTTGTTCATTTTAGTGACTTTGACCTGTGTGAGGTGGTATCTCAGTGTGGTTTCAATTTGTATTTCCCTGATGATGAGTGACGCTGAGCATCGTTTCATGTGCCTGTCGGCCATCTGGATGTCCTCTTTGGAGGAGTGTCTGTTCAGGTCTTCTGCCCATTTCTTCACTGGATTATTCGGTTTTCGGGTGTGGAGTTTGGTGTCCATACTCACACGCAGTGTATTTAAAGGGTCCCAGGGTTCAGCAGGCCGGGCTGGGGCTCACGCTCGCCGCAGGGCTCAGGCTTCGCCGAAAGAGGCCAGTGGGCTCTGGAGGGGAGCAGCTTATGCAGTTGTGAGTGACAGCCATCGCACCGTTCATATTAAGAGGGCCTAGTGTGGTGATTTCACACACCCACACGCGGGGGACGTCACCACTGAGAAAGCAGACTCGTCACTCACCCCCTGGAGCATCGTCCTTGCCCTCTGCGGGCTCCCCGCCCCTGCCAGGAAGTCCGCGCTGTCCTGCTCACACCTGGGCCGAACCAGCGGCTACGCTGCTCTGTGGCGCTGCTTCCGTCACGAGAGCTGAGGTGTGCCCGTGTCGCCGGCACAGCGGTGCTGGCCTCTCCCCACTGCCGCGTCCGCCCCGATCAGACGGAGCCCGGGGTGTGTGCGACCCCGCCTGCAGATGGCCGGGTTCCCGTTCTGGCTAATCAAGAAGGAGCTGGTGTGAACAGTTGCCAGTTGGGTCCCTGTGCGGACTCACACTTCCATTTCTCTTAGGTGAGTGCCCGGCGAGATTGCCCGGGTCACATGGTGAATGACTCTTTCAGAGGCTGCAAATTGTGCCCCGAACACCCACACCATCCTGTGCTTGCCCCGCAGTGTCGGGGGCCTGCCTCCCGGCGTTCTGCGGGGGCCTCTCCTGTGCTTGTTGCCATTTGTGTCTTGTCTTTGGTGAAGTATCACTTCGGATCCTTTGCTCGCTTAAAAAATTTGGTTTATGTTCCAGTTACTGCATTTTTAGAATTCTTTATGTCTGAATATGGATTCTTTATCAACTATCAGCCTGTGGCTTGTCTTTTCAGCCTTTTACTGGTGTCTTTGGAGATAGGTGTTTAATTTTGATGAACTCTAATTCGTCAGATTTTAAAAAATGTATCATGCTGTATTTCATAAATGTTTGCCTAGCTCATGGTCATAAAGATATTTTTCTTCTCCCTCTCACTCTTTTTTTTTTTTTAATAGTCTGACACTTGCAGGAGGCACTTGGTGACTTAGTTGGTTAAGTGTCTGACTCTTGATTTTGGCTCAGGTCATGATCCCAGGGTTGAAGGATTTGGCCCTGTGTCAGACTCTGTGCTGAGATGGAGCCTGCTTGAGATTTTCTCTCTCCCTCTCTCTCCTGCACCCCTCTCTTTCTCTAAAATTGAAAAGAAAATAATAAAGTCCGATGCTTTCAGATTTTATATTTGGGACTATGGTCCATTATAACTTGACTTTTGTATTTGGGCAAGTATGGATCAAAATTTATCTTTTACACATACACATCCAACTGAACAAGACCATTTATTGAAACATTTATCCTTTCGTCACTGAATTGCCTTTGTGATTTATGTCATACATGTGTAGATCTGTTTCTGAATTCCTTATTCTCCTCCATTGATTTACTAGCCTGTCTCAATTCTATTTAGCACGCAGTCATGATCATTGTAGCTTCATGATACAGTTTAAAATCAGGTGTGTTAACCGTCCAATTTCCTCCACTTCAGAGCTGCTTTAGCTGTTGTGGGTCCTTTGCATTCCTACGTGAATTTTAGAATCAGCTTGTTAATTTCTGCATAAAACCCCGCTGGGAGTTTGGTTGGGATTGCATTGAGTGTGTAGATCAGTTTGGAGAATAAACATTTCAACAACAGTGAGTCTTCCAGTCAGGAACTCAGCAGAGTTTTCTTTAATTTCTCTCAGATTAATGTTAGTTATCTTTTGTCAGATTTATCCCTAAATATTTCATAGCTTTTGGTGTTATAACTGCTAATGTAATATTAATTTTTTGAACATTTCTTATTTTTGAGGGACAGAGAGTGTGAGGAGAGGGGCAGAGAGAGAGGAAGGAGACACAAAATCCAAAGCAGGTTCCAGGCTCTGAGCTGTCAGCACAGAGCCTGATGGCGGGGCTCGAACTCCACCGACTGAGCCCCCCAGGCACCCCTGTACTCCTGACATTTGAAAGCTGAACCATCCGTGGATGACTGAGACACACCCCACTCGGTAATGAAGCATCGTCCTTCTCATGTGGTGCTGTATTTAGTTGCTAATATTTGTAGATATTTTTGGTATCTTTGTTCATGAGGGATATTGGCTCTAGGATTTGTGCTATTTTAATATGTCTTTGTCATAGAATGAGAGCAGCAGAATTATCTGGGACAATTTGTATAGAATTAGCGTTATTTTTCCCTTAAATATCTAGAGGAATTCACCAGTAAAGCCATCTGTGCCTGGTGGTGGTGGTGTTTATTGGGTTGGTTTGTTTGTGTGTTTTTGTTTAAGGAAAGGTTTTTAACCACTAGGTGGATTTATTTCATAGATGTAGGGCTACCCAACTCACCTGTTTCTTCCTAAGTAAGCTTTGGTGACATGTGTCTTTTAAGTATTTTGTCCATTTCACCTAAGTTGTCAAATTTATTGGCATAAAGATATTTATACTAGTCTTTTATAATCCTTTCCATACCCATAACCAGCCTGATGTCGCCTCATTTACGATGCTGGTGATTTGTGTCTTCTTTTTTCCTGATCAGCCTGGCTAGTGGTTTTTAAGTGTGAGTTTCTCACATATCAAGCTTTTGGTTACATCGATATTCTCTATTTTCCTGTTTTCTATTTTATTGATTAAAAATTTTTTTAATGTTTATTTTTGAGAGAAAGAGAGTGTGTGAGCAGGGGAGGGGCAGAGAGAGAGGGAGACGTAGAGAATCTGAAGCAGCTCCAGGTTCTGAGCTGTCAGCACAGAGCCTAATATGGGGCTCGAACTCACAAACTGTGATATCATGACCTGAGCCGAAGTCAGATGCTTAACTGACTAAGCCACCCAGACATCCCGATTTTATTGATTTTTATTATTTACAATCTTATGCTTATTTTGGATTTACTTCTTTTGCTAGTTACTAAGGTAGAAGATGTGTTGTTGATTTGCTCTTCTTTTTTTCCTGATACAGGCTTGGTGCTATCAATTTCCTTCTAAAGCCTGCTTTAGCAATACCCATCAATCTTGATATGTTGTGTTTTTATTTTCATTAAGTAATATTTTTTTCTTCCCCTCTGATATTTTCTTCAATCCATGGATTATTTAGAAGTATGTTATTTCCAAATATATGGGTAATTTCCAGAGATCTGTTCTTGAATCCTCTTTAAAAAGTTTTTATTTGTTCTTTTTTAAGTAGGCTCCATGCCCAATGTGGGGATCTAACTTACAAACCAGAGCCCGAGAGTTGCATGCTCTACCGACTGAGCCAGGCAGGTGGTCCCTGTTCTTGATTTCTAATTTAATTCAGTTGTGATCAGATAACATCATTTATAGGCCTGGATACTTTAGAATTTATTGTTACTCATTTTTACAGTGCAGCATATGGCCTGTCTCGGTACACAGAGCGGGTTCTAGCGGGCGGAGAGGTTTAGAAATGTCGTTCCGACCCCGCTGGCCGAGAGAGGTGTTCCTGGCCTCTCCGCTCTCGCCGGTTGTCCTGGTCACTCTGCCGAAACAGGAGGCACACACGCTACCCTCAGGGGAGGCTGAAAGGGTTGTTATTCACATCATGAGGGGCTCAGGCCCAGAACGGATTGAGAGAGCGTGGAAGGGCACTGCTTTGGGTCTCTCTCTCTCTCTCTTTTTTTTAAATTCCAGTATAACTAACATACAGTGGTATTAATTTCAGGTGAAAAACATAGTGATTTAACAATTCAGTACATTCTGCAGTGCTCATAATGATAAGTGTACTCTATCACCTTCTCCTGTTTCACCCATTCCCCCTTCCGCCTCCCCTCATAAGGGGCGGGGTTGTTCTCCATAGTTAAGAGTCTGTTTTTTGATTTGTCTCTTTTTTTGTTCATTTGTTCTGTTGCTTAAATTCCACATAAGAATGAAATCATATGGTATTAGTTTTTTTCTGATTTATTTCACTTAGCATTGTACCCTCTAGATCCATCCATATTGTTGCAAATGGCAAGATTTCATTCTCTTTTGTAGCTGAGTAATATTCCATTGTATGTATATACTACATGTTCTTTATCTGTTTAGCTCTCATTGGAAACTTGGGTTCCTTCCATAATTTAGCAATTCTAAATAACACTGCAGTAAATACAGGGGTGCATTTGTGTTTCCCGTTACTGTTTTCATATCCTTTGGGTTAATACCCAGTAGTGGAATCACTGGATCATAGGGCGATTCTACTTTTAGTTTTTGGAGGAAGCTCCATGTTGTTCTCCACAGCGGCCGCACCAGCTTGCGTTCCCACCAGCAGTGCAGGAGGGTTGCTTTCTCTCCACATCCTCACCGACACTTTTTGTTTCTACTGTTTTTGACTCTAGGCATTCTGACAAGTGTGGGAGGATTATCTCATTGTGCTTTTGATTTGTGTTTCCCTGATGATGAGAGGTGACGAGGATCTTTTCCTATGTCTGTTTGCCACCTGCATTTCTTCTTTGGAGAAATGTCTGTTCATACCTTATGTCGACTTTTTTAAAGCTTATTTACTTATTTTTGAGAGAGAAAGAATGAGTGGGGTAGGGGCAGAGAGAGAGAGGGACAGAGTATCCAGAACGGGCTCTGAGCTGACAGCAGAGAGCCCAGCATAGGGCTTGAACTCATGAAATGTGAGATCATGACCTGAGCCGAAGTCAGACACTTAACCCACAGAGTTACCCAGGCGTTCCTCGTCTAGGGTTTTTGTGGTTTCAGGTCTCACATTTAGACCTTTAATCCATTTTGGGTTCGTTTTGTGTACGGTGTGACAAGACGGTCTGGTGTCATTCTTTTCCATGGAGCTATCCAGTTTTCCCAACAACATTTGTTGAGGAGACAGTCTTTTACCCATTGCATATTCTTGCCTCTTTTGTTGGGAGAGTAAATTGAGCATATAATCATGGGCTTATTTCTGGGCACTCTATTCTGTTCCACGATCAATGTGTCCATTTTTGTGCCAGGACATTACTGTTTTGAGTACTACAGCTTAATAGTATAACGCGAAGTAGTATAACAGGAGGTCTGGAATTTCATTCTTTTTCAAGATTGCTTTCGCTATTTGGGATCTTTTGTGGTTCCATACAAATTTTAGGATTATTCTAGTTTTGTGAGAAATACTGTTGGTGTTTGATAGGGATTGCATTAAATCTGTGGATTGTTTTGGGTACTCTGGACATTTTAACTGTATTTGTTCTTTCAACCCATTTGTGTCATCTTCAGTTTCTTTCATCAGTGTTTTATAGTTTTGTAGTTATCAGAGCTCACATCTTTCACCTCCTTAGTTTAGTTCATTTGTAGGTGTTTTATTCTTTTTGCTGCAGTTGTAAATGTGACTGTTTTCTAATTTCTCTTTCTGCTATTGTTATTGTGCAGGAATGAAACAGATTTCTGGAGATGGATTTTGTATCCTCCAATATTACTTAATTGGTTTATCAGTTCTAGTTGTTCTTTGGTGAAATCTTTAAGGTTTTCTGTACATAGTATCATGTCATCTTTTTCCTTAACAATTTACATGCCTTTTATTTCTTTTTCTGTCTGATTGCTGTGGTTATGACTTCCAGTACTGTGTTGCATGAAAGTGGTGAGAGTGGACATCCGTGGCCTGTTCCTGATCTCAGGGAAGAGCTCTCCGTTTTCCCCCCACTGAATGTGATATTATGTGTGGGTTTCTCGTGTATGGCCTTTATTATCTTGAGGTATGTTAGCTCTAAACTCATTTTATTGAGATTTTTTTTCACGAATGGATGTTGAATTTGGTCAGATGCTTTTTTTGCATCTATTAAAATGATCATATGGTTTTTATGCTTTGTCTTACTGATGTGCTGTGTCATGCTGATTGATTTCCAAATGCTGAGCCGCTCTTCCAGCCCAGGGATAAGTCCCACTTGATCGTGTCAGTAATTCCTTAATGTACTTGAATTCAGTTTGCTAATATCTGTTGGGGAATTTTGTATCTATATTGTTAAGAGATATTATCCTTGGGTCACCTGGGTGGCTGAGTTGGTTGGGTGTTTACCTTCAGCTCAGGCCATGATCTTGTGGTCTGTGAGTTCGAGCCCCGTGTCAGGCTCTATGCTGACTGCTCAGAGCCTGGAGCCTGCTTCAGATTCTGTCTCCCTCTCCCTCTCCCTCTCCCTCTCCCCCTCCCTCCCTCCCTTCCTCTCTCTCTCTCTCTCTCTCTCTCTCTCTCTCTCTCCCTCCCCCCCTCCCTTCCCCGCTCCTTCTCTTTCTCAGTCTTTCTCAAAAATGAACATTAAAAAATTTTTTTAAAGAGATATTCTGTAGTTCTCTTTTGGACAATTTTGAGAAGAATAGGGTATTAACATTTCTTTAAATATTTGGTAAAATTGTCCTCTGAAGCCATCTGGTCCTGGACTTTTGTTTGTTGGGAGTTTTTTGATTATTGATGTGACTTCATATTTGGTGGACGTGCACAAAGAGTGCAACTGTGAATGTTAACTGGTGGACGTGAGGCGAGGAGGAGGTCTTGAAGATATCTGGGGCTAAGGGTTTGGGTTAGTACAGAACAAAACCCTGACGCCAGCAGGGCAGTTGGGCGGAAGGTGGTTTACAGCGGACGTGAGGCCCCACCACTGTTTAGCTCAGCTAGCCTAGGGCGTGAGACAGGTAGACAGGAGGCCTCAGAGCGGACAGGGCAACCTTTCTTTTTGTTGATTGTCTCTGCTCTGGGCTGCTTCACCTGCGGCAGCAGCAGTCTGTGGCGCCCAGTTTACCTGTTTACATAAGTTGGTCCTTCCTTCCTGTGAAAGCAGCTTTCTGCTATAGGACTAAATTGGGGGGCGCTTTGTCCTGCATGCCTAATCTTGCTTACCGCATATACCGTTGTATTGGGTGCCTCAGCACCCCCTCTTTATTCTGGGGACTTTGCCCCTCTATTCTGGGGGCTCTGCACCCCCTTTCTATTCTTGGTGCCTCTGCACCTCTCTGTTCTGGGGTGCTCATCTTGTTTACCCAGTCTCGGGGGAGAGCTTCCCATGGCTTTGTACCTCTTTATGCCTTGTTGACCCCTTGGTGTAGGCCCAGGAGATCCCTAAGCCTATTTCCCACAAGCTATTACTTTCTTTATGTTTGTTATTAGCTGCTTTATGTATTTGAGTGCTTGCGTCTTGTGTGCATAAATACTTATAATTGTTACAGCTTCTTGTTGAATTGCTCTCTTTATGAGTATATAATGTCCTTCTTTGTCTCTTGTCACTGTCATTGTTTCAAAATACATGTTGTTGAAGTATTGCTACCCCAGTTTTCTTTTGACGTGCATTCGCATGACCATGCTCCTCCATCCCTTTACTTGTAATCCGCAGGTGTCTTTAGGTGTGAAATGAGTCCCCTGTAGGCGGCATATAGATGGGTCTTGTATTTTTATCCATCCTGTCACCTTATGTCTTTTGATTGAAGCGTTTAGTCCATTTACATTCAGAGTAGCTAGTGGTAGGTATCTACTTACTGCCATTTTGTTACTTGTTTTATGGTTGTTCTTGTAGTTCTCTGTTGCTTTCTTCTCTTGCTGTCTTCTCTCATGGTTTGCTGGCTTTCTTTAGTGACAGACTTGTATTCCTTTCTCTCTGTTTTTTGCCTGTTACTGGTTTCTGCCTTGTGGTTACCATTAAGGTTATGTGTAACATCTTCTGCGTGCAGTGGTCTGTATTGTTGATCACTGAAGTATGACCTGATTCTTTACTCCTCCCCCTCGCTGTCCTCCACATTTTTGGTATGTGGTGCCACACTTTACATCTTTTTTTAATCCTTTGAACTTGTATAGATAATATTTAAATGTACTGGTTTTGTGCTTCCTACTTTTCTTCCTCCTCCTTATGTGTTTTCCTTTCCACCCAAAGAATCCCCTTTAATATTTCTTCTAGGGATGGCTTAGTGGTCATGAATTCTTTTGACTTTTGTTTGGGAAACTTTTTTAATTTTTTTTTTTTACATTTATTTTTGAGAGCTAGAGCACAAGTTGGGGAGGGGCAGAGAGAGAGAGAGAGAGAGAGAGGGAGACACAGAATCCGAAGCAGGCTCCAGGCTCTGAGCTGTCAGCACAGAGTCCGATGCGGGGCTCAAATTCACAAACAGTGTGATGATGACCTGAGCCGAACGCTTAACCAGATGCTTACCCGACTGAGCCCGCAGGCGCCCTTGTCTGGGAAACTCTTTGTGTCTCCTTCTGTTCTAAATGATAGCCTTTCTGGGTAGCGTATTCTTGGCTGCGTGGTTTTTTATTTTTTGTTTTTTTGTTTCTTCTTCAGCATGTTAACTATATCAATGTCATTCCCTTCTGGCCTTCAAAGGGTCTCTTGAAAAACCAGCGGATAGCTTTATGGGGTTTCCTGTGTATGTAACCATTTTCTTTGTCTTGCTACTTTAAAAATTATCTTTTCACTACTTTTTGCCATTTGAATTTTATATGTATTGGTGGTGACCTACTTGAGTTGATTTTGTTGGGGGTTTTTTGGGCCTCCTGGATCTGGATTTCAGTTTCCTTCCCCAGATTTGAGACATTTTCAGTGATTATTTCCTCAGAGAAAAAGATTTTTTGCCCTTTTTTCTCTCTTCTTCCTCTGGGATCCCTATAATGGGAATGTTTTTGCACTTCATGGCGTCACTGAGTTCCCTGTTTTCATCTTCTTCTTATTCTTTTCCTCTGTCCTGTTCAGCTTGATGGTTGTCTACTACTTTGTCCTCTGGGTCACTAATCCATTCTTCTGATTCCTCTAGTCTACTAGTTTTTCCCTGTTGTGTATTTTTAATTTCAGAATTAAGTTCTTCATCTCTGATTGGTTCTTTTTTATGTTTTCTCTTATTTGAGGATCTCACTGAGATCCCCCACTCTGTGTCTCTACGACCTTCACATGCTCTCTCAGGCATATTACCATCATTTCATTTAGCTCTGTTGCTGTTACTTTTATCTTGTTTTCATTTGGTTCATATATCTTTGTCTCCTCATTTTGTCTAACTCTCTGTGCCTGTTTTGATGTGTTACAAAAGTCAGCTGTTTCTCCTGCTTTTGAAAGTAGTGGCCTTATGAAGAAGTCCTCTAATGCCCTGTGGTGAAGCGTTTCCTGTTCACCAGATCTGGCTTTGCAGGGGTGTCTCCTGTGTGTGGTGTGGGCACTCTGTTGTGGCTGAGCCACTTCTGCCCTCAGCCCGGTCATCTGCAGTGGTTCCCTTTGCCTGTTTGGGTAGTGTTTGCTTCCTGTGTTGTCAGCTGGCCAGCCCAGGGCCTCCATGTTGAGTCAGAGCAGACCCTTGCCAGCGGTGCGGGAGCACCAAACTGCAGGGCGCTTTCCCAGCCTTGGTGCCGAGAAGCCTGTCAGCAGGTGGGCCTTGCAGTGGGACCAGTCGTCAGACCCCAGGCTGCTGTGTGGGCGCCGTTGGACTGCTGTGTCGGGCTGCTCCTTTCCCTGGGCAGGAGTCACGTGGAGTGATGTTGGCCTCTGTTGGGGCTGCTTGCACACCACCAGGCTTGTAGCACTACTTGGGTGGGTTCCAGCCAACGAGATATCGGAGGGCAGGTCCCCAGGAGAGCACCAGCCATAGTACGTGTGATGCCCTCTTGTTCTACTGGAGCTGATCCTGCGGATTTTTTAATTTCCAGGTGTTAAGACCCACTGATTGTAATAACTCGTGAAATCAGGGCCCCTCTGGTCTTCTAAGCCAATGTTATGAGGCTTCTTCCTCATCCAGTTCCCTGGTGTAGGTTCTGCTCCTCTCTCCTGCCATGGCATCCCCCCATCCCTTAGACAGTTCCACAGGTCCGTTTGGCTCCTGATCACTTCTCGGCCCTTCCTCCCCCCCCCCCCCCCCCCCCCCCCCCCCCCCCCCCCCCCCCCCCCGCCTTGTGGCCTCTTCTCTGTATTTAGCTGTGGAGAGTATGTTCTGCCAAACTTCGGGTCCTTTTCTGGGTTAGTTACACTGATGTGGGTGTTATTTATCTTGGGATGAGGTGAACCTGGGACCCTCCTAGCCTACCATCTTTCCTGCAAGTCTGGCTTGTGGTTTTGATAGTGATTCGGGGGTAGGGTCAGAATGAGGGCTTCCACTCCTGGTATGAACTTCCCGCAGTGCCAGGGAGAGAGCACTTGAGCCCACAGTGGGAAGGAGAGTGGGGCTTACAAGCTGTCTGAAGTCATACACCAAAATGGAGTCAGACTTGATTATTTCTATTTGTTGTGTCAGTTATTCAGAGGGACGCTGGACGGCGCGGGTTTGTCTATTTCTCCTTGCCGTTGCTTCCCCCATGTATTTTGAAGCTTTGTCATCAGGAGTAGAAACATTTAGAATTGTATGTTTTCTTGCTGAGTTGACCCCTTTTCATTATGAAATGATCATCTTTGCCTTCATAATAAGCTTTGCTCTGAAGTCTGCATTGTTGGATTCTAATAGTCACTTCATTGATTGGTGTTGGGATGGTATATCCTGCTCAGTCCTTTGGTCCTACCTACATGCCTTTATGTTTAAACTGGGATTATTGTATGCAACAGTCAGTTGGGTTTTTTAATCCATCTGACAGTTTCTTACTAGTGAGCAGATCCCTTATGTACCGTTACCAGATGTGGGTCAGGCCCGTCATGCTGCAATTCTATTTGTATCCCATCTGTATCCTCTCTCTGGTGGCTCTGTGTGTGTGAGTTCTAAACCAGGAGCTCTGGGGCCCTCAGTGTTGGTGCGCGGACCAGGCCTGGCTGTGTGTCGCCACTGGCCACTGTCCGACGGTCCGTGACGCTGACGCCTTAGGGTTCACGAGGGATCTTCCCACCCATCTTTTCAAGAGCTCACGCAGGGCCTAGCAAAGGGAGCAGCGGGGGATTCCTTTCAGTTTTTCCATAAATAGGTCTTGACCCCTCCTCATCCCCCTCCTTTGTGTGTGTATGTGTGTGTGTATATTTTTGGTATTTATATAGTTTTAGTTTTAAAATGTGTGTGCAAGTAGAGGCAAATATAGTTTTCATTGTACAAATGGACTGTATCAAAACAACTTAATAAGCCTTGTATTGGGGACTGAATGTTTATGTTTCCCTAATATTCATATGTTGATGGCCTAACTCCCAGCTGGCTGCAAGGGGGATAGGGCCTTTGTGGAAGTAATTAAGGTCCAGTGTGGTCTAAAGGGTGGGGCTCTGGTCTGACAGGATTAGGTCATCATTAAGAGAGCAGAGTTTGCTCACTGTCTTCCCACGGGCACAACAGAGAAGCCGCGTGAGCACACGCGGAGGGCAGACAGGTGCGTGGCAGGAGAAGAGCCTCAGGAGAAACCGGCCCCGTCCTCCCCAGATCTTAGACCCCGGCCTCCAGAACTGAGGGTAGTGCATGCTCGCTGTTCAGCTGCCTCAAATGGTGTCCTGTGACGGCAGCCCGAGACGCTGCTTCCCAGAGAGACAGCGTAGTAATCAAGGCCAGGCTCGCAGACGGGGATACAGAATTCCTGATGACCTAGGACTAGTGCTGGAAGAGCACGGCCAGGGTGGCTTGGAACCTGGGGGGCTGCTTTCTTCTGTCTTGCTGGCTTTTCCCAGCCAGCCCTTTAGTAAAGCGTACATTTCAGAGCTTAAGCAGTTCAGTCTGGGGCAGGTGCACAGAGCGGAGGCGCACAGCCTGCCGCAGGCACTGCAGGGGACCGGGGGCGGGGGTGCTCTCCAGGGCAGAATGAGAATGGGGAGCAGAGTCTGCAGCTCAACACCTAGCCCCGTGGGAAGAGCTTGGGCGAGCCTAGACCGTAGTGCCATCCCTGACCGTAGTGCCATCCCTGCCCAGGGGGCTCTGGGCAGGGCCTTTCCACTCCCGTAAGTAGTGCTGAGCAGCCATAGCCGCAGGCTTTAGCCCAAAGGACAGTTTGGCTTTTGGCCACAGCTCATCCTTCTCGTTGATGACTGTTCTGGGACACATTTGAGAGACTTGAAGCCAAGTGTGACAAGTGAGATGCACCCACAAAACCCGTCACGGGGTCTAGTGAGAGGTTCCCAGCAGCCTTGTGACAGAATTGAGTGGTCTGAAGACCTTGAGGGCCGAGAGGGCCAGGAGGGGTCCTGGGGTGGCAGGAGAATGGGGAGCCATGGGAGGGTGAGCAGCAGCAGAGGCCACATGTGGGGGAGGCCATCATAGGGGTCTTAGACTCTGGAATGGGGGATTGGAGCTGACTCTGGGGGTCCAGAGCCCTGCCGGGGTGACAGCTTGCCCATCCCCGTCACCAGTCCACACCTCTGCTGGTGCCGATCAACATGGAAGTCAAGAGCTGCTTCGAGAGGGCAGTCCCTCTGCAGACAGAACCCCACTGCTCCCAAAGTGGGAGCGGAGCAGACCCTGGTTAGGGTCCCAGAAGGTAGGGGCTGCCAGTCCGGAAAAGTGAGTGAGCCCTTGGCTGCGCTGTGGTCTTAACAGTGTCGTATCCCAAAGTCTCTCTTGCCCCAGAACCATCCCCCACAGGAAAAGAATCTGGGCACTAACTATTCAGAAATTCTGCAGAACACTTGGGCCTTCTAGACCTTCGTATCCAAGGGTGTCAGATCTGCCTGCGAGTCCCTGCTGGGTCTCCGGAGTCAGCCATCTGCCCTCGCCATTTTTACTGTTAGACCTGTACTATTACTTGCTTAAAAGGAATGATGTCAATAAATCTGCCTGAAAAGGTAAACTGTGCATTACTACTGCCAATAGAAAACTAGGGACGGCCACAGACGGACAGAACACACACAGTGGAAACACAGGATGTCGTCCCATCTGGCCGCGCATGCGCCCGCTCTGATCACAGAGGCGCACAGGGGACTGAGGCCCAGGCACACGCTGGGGCGGGGCGAGCTGGATGTCAGCAGTGGCATGCAGAGCTGGTGAGAGTTGGAGTAGACAGTCCCCATGAATGTCCCCAAAGCACGCCTGCATGTCCCCTGCAAAGCCTGTGCTGCTTTGCTTTCATCAGTTGGACAGGAGTTGCATCTCAGAGGCCGGCATTTTGTCACAGTGAACATTCGTTGTCGTGACAACCGTGGCGGCACGCCCCAGGTGCCCCTGCCCCACACTCGCCACCAAAGAGAGCACCGAGTTGCAGTCCAAGAGTAATGGAAACTGAGTTCTAATTTCTGGTCCTGAGGGGAGGGACCCCTGAGTTGGGCTCCAGTTGAGCCCCCTCCCCCTGGCCGAGCTCCAGTTCCACCACTGCGTGGTTGTCTGTGAGGCTGCTTGCAGGCTCCCCATCTTTCTTGCCCTCACAGACCCCACGCGGGGGTGCGGCCTTGCGGGGGCCAGCAGGCCTGCGCCTCTCCTTAGATGCCCCCCTGTGCCCGGAGGAGGAGTGTCAAGCCTCTGCAGACACAGCAGGAGAGGCCCCCAGGTCAGCAAGGGGAACAGAGCGGTGTGCACCAAGGCCCAAACCTGGGCAGCGGGAGGGCCGTCACCAGGGATGGACGCCGCGGCTTGGCCTCCCAGGGTCTGGTGCCACTTTGGGTGTGATGGGGGGGCTGCCTCTCTGCAAGGGGGGACCTTGTCACCTGTGTGGCCTGTCCTGCCGCTGTCCCAACCCAAGGACCCTGGGCTAACAGGTGCACTGAAAAGTGCCATGTGAACACAGAAGTTTGCTACACCAGGAACCCTCAGCCAAGGGTGTCCCCCAGACCTTGTCCTGCCGTTGGTCCCGGGAGATTCTCCAGCACCTCTCGCGCTCTCGCACCGGGCAGGAGAGAGCTTGAAAAACCAAAGTCCCTTTTCCCCCAAAATATTCTTTATTCTTGCATTACATTTGTGTTTCCAGTTGTGAATAAAAAACGCTTAGAAAGTGGCTACAAAACAGCGTGAACTGGGCATGAGGCGTGGACTCGCCTTCTCCGCGTGTGACGACGCAGGGCCTGGCGTCGGGGTCGGGCCTGGGCTCAGTCGGGCTTCTCACTCTCAGAATCTAGAAGACAAAACCGCCACAGCTGATTACCGGCCCGGCTTGGTCACACAGGCCCTGGAATGTGGACCAGCGTTGCCAGCACAGTCCTCATCCTCGGAGAGCCGGGGGCCCGTGACCCTCACACTGTACAGGCCCCAGCTGGCCTCGGCCATCTGTCTGGCTTCTACATGGGGCGACTGCCCGGGACCAGACGGGACTTGCCAGCACCTGCACCTCGGCAGCATCAAGCTCCTTGGGCACAAGGAGAGACGCGGCCGCCTTGAGGCGCACGGCTTCTGAAGAGCGGTCCCCTCCCCCCAGGAGCACGGGCACGAAGCCTGACCCCCTCTCCGCCGGCTCGGGCAGGAGGCACCGCAGACCTTGGGTGTGTACCGGCCACACCTTGATGATGACAGCAAGGGCGGGTCGCCTACCAACGGGCGCTCCCAACAAACCCCCACCTGCTCCGAGGCTCGCATCATCTCCCAAGCCTACAAGCCCAGTGCTGATCCAGGAGAAGGTAGAGGAGCCCAGCCCCCCTCCCCAGTCCTGTCCACGGGGTGAGTGGTGATGCCGGCCTGGCTTCGTGCACCTTCAGCCAGCATGGACGGGGGTCAGGCATCACTTAGTTGATGAGACTCACATCTTCCATGGGGTGCAGCCCACTGCATGTCTACATGCAGTTCAAGTCCAGAGCGGGCGAAAGCCGAGCAAACAGGCCCAGAGGCAGAGCTGGGTCCTCAGGTCCCAGGCCACACCTGGTGAGCACCCTGTGCAGAAGAGGGGGGTCCTGCCTAACGTCCCACTCTTGCCCCCTGGCCCAGCTCAGCATCCACCACATGTGGCTCTTGCTAGGAACACAGCACCCACTGTTCAATCCCCAGGCCTCTCACTGCCACCCCAACCTCCTGGGCCAGGTGACCCCGGTAGGGGTGGAGCTGAGTGTCCGGCTGTGCCCAGAATAGTCGAGGAGGCCAGCTGGTTCGGCTTTTATGTGGGCAGGGGGTAAGGAAAAGATCTTGTTCCACACTGTTTTCAGGCAAAAATGTTTTATTTTTCTCCTTCATATACACAATCTCTTGGGGGTTCCTTGCCACTGACCATGTACAAGGCCAGGACCCCAAATCTCCCCTCTGGTGCAGCAGTGGAGAGGGGGGTACACAGGAGAAAGGTAGCTTCCACCACCCCCAGGAACCAGGCGCATGAGGTTCTCCACCAAGGGACTGAGGGGCACGTTACAGAGAACAGAAATCTCTTACTACAGCATCGTGCCCTCCGTAATCACCTAGAAAACTCAATTCCACCCGAATTGATGGAATAATACATTTAGAAGAATGTAGCCAGGCCTAGTGAGGTCCCCGAGTACAGCAGAACTAGAGTTTTCACAGCTCGGCAGCCCTAGGCAGCGGCCTGAGGGGAAGTGGAAAAGATCTGGGCCACGAGGAACAGCGACTTCAGCTCCCACCGGGGGCTATTTGGTGCCCATCTGGGATGAGTCCGCTGAAATCTCCAGGAGGGGAGCACTCACGCCCCAGGCAGGGCACACAGCAGAATGAGACCCAGGCCGCACCGGAAATGATGGAAGAGGAAGGACAGGTGGCAGGAGCGTCAGCAGAAACGCAGAGCTGAGGGGGCCATTCATTCTCTGCCAGGTGGATGGCCTGCCTGCGCCCCAAGGCTTTGGGTCAAGAGAGCACGCCTGCTCATTTAGTACTTTCCAGAAGGTTCTGCACAGCCAAATGCTGCTGCTGCTCCTTACTAAAAGACCTATTGCTGCCAGCAGCACACTGTCCCAGTAACCACACATCCTGGGCAGCGTGCTGGCAGCATGCAGAGCACTGCCGCACGGGGGGTAGGGTGGGGGGGCTGTCTGTGATCTGTGACCACAGAAGCCCAGAGAGGCCTCATTTACAACAGAAATCAGGCTAACCGTATCTCAGCAGTTTAACATGGGAAATAATGATATCAATGCACAAGCCAAATATAAAAATGAAATACACCTTTTCTAACGTACGATTTTTTAAAACATCTCTTTCCATCAGGGAACAGAAAAGCTGGAATTCAAGGCACTGTACTTCTGCAGGGAGATTACAATGTTCTAACCATCGATTCAAGTACAGGAAGTGGGTGCAAAGGCTCCAAATGTAAACCATGGGAACGGAAGAAGGAACAGGGTCTGCAGCGGTAAAGGAAGCAAGCGTTGCTGCCCACCCTGGCCCCTCACCAGGCACCCAGGGGCGGGCGGGGCAGGCCTAGAGGCCAGGCTGTAACCTGGCTCCTCCGGACTGTTCAGTTCAGCGCATTCCAGCGGACAAGCGGGAAGAGAGCTATGTGATTCGCAGTCTGGGACCTGGGGTGCCGACCACAGGTGGCGGCCAGAACGCGGGAAGTGCAGGCACGCCCGCTGCACCCAAGCCTAGCCCCCGGGCGGGTCTCGGGCTGCCCACCTGGGCTGCCCAGGGCCCCCAGGATACCGGAGCTGGGAGCAGGATTCCACACTGTCCCAGAGGCTGCGCACAGGGCGGGGCTGGTAGGCCAGAAAGGGCAGTACCTGGCATGGGCAGGCCTGGAGTGGACCCAGGAACGGCTGCGCTGGATAGAGGGCTGGGCTCAAGGGCCAGACATGGCGTCCCCACTGCTCCTTGAGAGATGTTCATCTATAAGACAAAAAGAGTAAGATACATGTGGCTGCCAGCAGCTGGCTGCCCCCCCCAACCCGGCCTGCCCAGGGTCCCCACAGATTCTCTATCCTCAGCAGAGAGTAGTCCCTAGGACCTACCATGGCATGTCTTCTAATGGCTGATACCAGAGTGACAGCACGGGGCCAGAAAGCAGCCAGTGCCTTCACTTGCGCTTCAAGCTGCGGCCCGGCCACCCCTATGTTCCAGCTGGCCACCCAGAGGATACCCTGTGGGGCCTGAGCCCTGAGGATGCAGTAGTGAGTGACTGCACACCCCACCTGAGGGCGTCCTGCTTGGTCAGGACCTTTATGGAAAGACCACAGTCCAGGAGCATGTGGCAGGCAGGCCCTCCACTCTCCACACTCCAAAGAAGCAGCAGCATGAGGATGAGAAAGCGGAGATGGTTGGTGAGATGAACATGGCCAGAATACAGAAAACAGGCCGCAGAGAGAGTACAGCCTAACAGCCTTCACCTCTCAAGGTGCAGGCAGAACTAAAAAAGCAACCACAGGAAAACAGCACGGCCAAATGGAGCTGGCCCCAGAAATGCACGGCTACTGTTCCGGCAGGCATCACCGCCCCTGGACCCCATCACACACTGAGGGATGATGATCTCATCGTGTGAGGATCTCCACGATGCAGGGAGAGCGGCTGAGAAGCTCCACCCTCCTTTGTGGAAGGCATGGGGGCCAAGGCTGCAGGCGGCCTCCCTCCATTTGTGAGGACCTCTGGGGAATCTGTAGCCAAACCTCCACGGCTTTGAGATACCAGAAGCCCTCCCCCCGCAGCTTGCCCTCCTCCCAGTCCGCACTGTGTGGGAAGTCCCAACCAAAGCAAGAAAAGGAATAGAGTGGCAGACTGGAAAAGAAAGGAAACCATCCTCATTTACAGAGGACAAGACTGTGCTTGGAGAAAACCCAAAAGCCTGTACAAACTGATTTCTAGAACTAACAAGCAAACAAGATGGCAGACTACAAGGTACTGAATTCTCTATACTAGCAATGAACTGGAAAGTGAAATTTAAGAATACAATTTACATCCACATTCCAAAACATCAGTTACCCAGGAATACATTTAATGAAAGATGTGTAACATCTACACACTTTACTGAGAGAAAATTAAAAACACAGTGACAGGAACACTTAGTACTGTTAATATGTCACATTTCACCCAGTTGATCAACAGACTCTGTACAATCTCAGTCAAAATCCCAGCAAGCTATTTTATAGAAATAGGCTGCTTCTAAAATGTGTATGAGAGTATTAAGCACCTAGAGAAATCAAATTCTTAAAGAAGACTGCCGTTGGCGGTTGTACCTACTAGATACCAAGCTTACCGTAACGTTGCAGTACTTACGTATACTATCATAAGGATGAAAGAATGGCTCAGTGGGACAGACTCAGGAGTTCAAAAATGGATCTACACATACATGACCACCTGACCAACGTCTGTGCGATTCAGTGTGGACAGGAAGATGCTACCAAAACCAGATACACAAGGGAAAAACACAAAACTTGACCCCATAGACAAAAGTTAATTTAAAGGGGCTTACAGGTCTCAGTGCAGCAGCTAAAACTATAAAGTTTCTAGAAAAAAGAAACACAGGAACATAAGAAAATATCTGGATTTGAAAGAGGCAAAGATTCCTTATATAAGCAAAAATAAATCATTGTATAAACTGGACCACAACGATATTGAAACTTTGCCATTTCACATTACCATTAAAACAATGAAAAAACAAGCCACAGACTGGTAGACTGTGTCCATAGTATATAATGAACTCACTGATCAATAATTGAGAAATAGTTCAACTTTTCAAAAGTAAAGACCACGGACCAGGGACTTTACAAAAGATGGCCAGTAAAAATGTGAAAAGGAACTCATAAGCAAATGAAAACAATATAAGAAGCCAACTTCTTGGCCTCTGATACTTTTTTACAGGTAAATTTTCAAATAAAACCTTCCACACACCTTAAAAAGCCAAAAGACAAAGCAATATAAAGGAAAACTATGTGAAACAGAAACTGTAAAATACTATTTGAAGGACAAGATTGGGAATTTTGGCAGAAAGTTGGAAATTTGTCAAAAAATAATATGGCAGACTTTCGGGAAGATGTTGGAGTAGGACCCTAAGCTCACTTTCTCTCTGGTTACACCTAGATGACATCCACATGAGTGTCAGTAACCCGGGGAGGGACCCGAAGACCGGCAGAACACACTCTCCACAGCAAAACCCAGAGAAGAGGTCACCCAGAGGCAGGTAGTAAGAAAGGGTGGAGACAGTGTCCAGATCCAAACAGACTCTCAGGACTGTCTGCAGAAGGGAGGGACGCCTCAGGCCTGCAGAGAGGAGAGAACAGACCCTCACGCCAGGCACAGAGAACCCACGAGAAAATCAGAGGGGCAGAATTACCCCAGTGCTTCACAGCAGCAGAGAAGCCCACGTGGGACTTCCAAAGTCCGCCAGCTCCTCTCTGGGCAAACCTGGAAGGTGAGAGGAGACTGGCCCCTGCTCTTGGCGCAGTGAGCGTCTTTCCTGAGACACAGCGTCGGAGCAGTGGCCTGACACACGCCCGAGTTCCAGATGTACTCACTGACCTCGTAGCATGTACTGGAGGGGTGGGGACGCTTGGAAGACTTTTCCAAGAAAAAAAGAGCTGGCGGGCACGGCCTCCTCCCTCCCCTCCCCAAGCCTCTGGAAACCAGTGCAGCACGAACATTCCCACCTACGTTGCTAATAGCATGCCCCACCCCTGCACTCTTTTGCAGATACCCACCTCTGACTGAGACCACCCTCTGTGCCTCCGATCGCCTCCTACAGCTGGCCTGCACAAACCCTGCTAACACCACATGTCCCTCCCCACCCTCGTCCCCAAGTTCTCCCCCAGACCTGCCCCTCCAGTACACACTTGGCCGGAGCTGATCCACAGCGGTGCTGCGAGTCCGGCAGTGTGCAGGCAGACCTGCTGGGCCAGCACCACTCCAGAGTGACCCCCGCCAGGGGAGAGAGGACGCTCGCCACACACAGCAGTCCCAGCTGTGGTCCCAGCAGTGGGCTAGAGGCACACATCCGGGTTGCTGCAGTCCCTCTCGCCAACAAGGGCTTCCCAGGGAACAGCACAGGGAAACCACCCTGCAGTTCTGTGCTACCGCAGTTCTGGCAGATGCCTGGTCTGATGCAGATCAAGCCCAAGGCTGCTCTGGACTGGCCCACTAACAATACAGGGACCGTGCCCTGCCCACGACAGCCAAAGAGCCACTGCAGACTATTGGCCCAAAGGACAAAGCGGCTTAGGCACAACAGGTGCCCACGACACACACAGGAGACACCCCTGTAGCTCCGGGTTCTGGAGAACAGGGCCCACTGCTCTTCGTAAGGGCCGCTACCTAGGGAGCAGGGGGCGTGGCCGACTTCCCTCACACAGAGAAGCAGACACAGAGAGACAGAATAAGAAGACAAAGGAGTATGTTCCAAATGACAGAACAGGACAAAATTATAGGAAGAGAGCTAACTGAAGTGGTTATAAGTAATATGCCTGGTAATGTAATGATCAAAGAGGTACTCATTGCACTTGAGAAAAGAGTGGAGAATCCCAGTGAGACCCTCAACAAAGAGACAAACATAAAAAAAAAAAAAAAACAACCCAGAGATGAAGAACTTAATCACTGAAATTAAAAATACACTAGGGGGATAAATAGTAGATTAGGGGAAACAGAAGAACAGATGAGCGACCTGGAGGACAGAGGAATGGAAAACAATCTTGCTGAAAAACTGGAGAGAGGAAAAAAAATAAAAAATGAAAATAGACTTAGGGAACTCAGCGAACCATCAAGTGCAATAATATTAACACTACAGGGATCTCAGAAGAAGAAAAGAGAAAAGGGGGCAGAATATCTTTCTATCTGAAGAAATATAATCACTGAAAGTGTCTCAAATCTGGGGAAGGAAAAATAAACCCAGATCCTGGAGGCAGAGAGAGCCCCCAACAAAATCAACCCAAGTAGGTCCATACCAAGACATATAAAATTCAAATAGCAAAAAGTAGTGATAAAGAGAATTTATAAAGTAGCAAGAAAAAATAAAATGGTTACATAAGAGGAAACCCCATAAGGCTACCAGCTGGTTTTCTCAACAGAAACTTTGAAGGCCAGAAGGAAATGGCATGATACAGTTAACATGCTGAAGAAAAACAAAAACATGCAGCCAAGAATACTCTACCCAGGAAGGCTATCAATCAGAACAGAAGGAGAGAGAGTTTCCCAAACAAAAGTCAAAAGAATTCGTGACCACCAAACCATCCCTACAGGAATATTAAAGGGGACTCTTTGGGTGGAAAGGAAAAGCCATAAATAGGAAGAAGAAAAATAGGAAGCACAAAACTTAAATATATCTATAACAGTCAGCCAAGGGATAAAAAGAAATAAGGTGTAAAGAACGATACCACATATCTAAAATGGGGGGTGGGGGGGAGGTGTAAAAAATCAGTTCACACTTAAGTGACCATCAACAATACAGACTGCTATATGCAGACGTTATATATAAACTTAATGGTAACCAAAATACAAAGAGAAAGGAATCCAAGCCTATCACTAAAGAAAGCCAGTGAACAGTGAGAGAAGATAGCAAGAGAAGAAAGCAACAGAGAATAACTACAAAAACCATAAAGCAAGTAACAAAATGGAAGTAGATACCCACCACTAATTACTAAAAGGTGACAAAATGGATAAAAATACAAGACCCATCTATATGCTGCTTACAAGGGACTCATTTCATACCTAAAGACACCTGCAGATTCAGCATTAGCATGCAAATGTATGTCAAAAGCAAACTGGGGTAGTAGTCTTGTTGGCAGACTACTTTTATCCAACAAAATACACAAGAGACAAAGACGTTATATACTCAGAGCAATCCAACAAGAAGCTGTAACAATTATATATATTTATGCATGCAGCATGGGAGCACCCAAATACATAAAGCAGCTGAAAACAAAGGAAGCAATCAATAGTAATACAATAATAGTTACAAGACTTTAACACCCTACTAACAGTGGAGAGATCATCCAAAGAGAATATAAAGGGAACAGTGGCTTTGAATGGTACGTTGGACCAGGTGGATCTAACATATTTACAATACACATTCTTTACAAGTGCACATAGGATATCCTCCAGAATAGATTACATATTAGACCACAAAATAAGTCTCAACAAATTCAGAAAGACTGAACTCATGCCATGCATCTACTTTGACTACAATGCTATGACAGCATAAATCCAGCAGCAGAGAAAAATCTGGAAAGAACACAAACACACAGAGACTGAATAGCATGCTACTGAACAATGAATGGGTCAACCAAGAAATTAAAGGAGAAATTAAAAAATACATGGAGACAAATGAAAATATAACAGTCCAAAATCTTTGGGATGCAGCAAAAGCTAGCCTGAGAGAGAAGTTTATAGCAATACAGGCCTATCTCAAGAAGCAAAAAAAATCTCAAGCTACCTAACCTACATTGAAAGGAGCTAGCAAAAGAACAAGTAAAACTCAAAACCAGTAGAAGGAAGGAAATAATAAAGATTAGAGCAGAAATAAAGTAGAAATTAAAAAAAACCTAAAACTAAACAAATCGATCAATAAAACCAGGAAGTGGTTCCTTGAAAAGATCCAACAAATCCATACACCTGCAGCCAGACTCCTCAAAAGAGAGGGGGTAGGGAGGGAAAGTGGGAGAGGACTCAAAATCAGAAATGAAAGCGGAGAAATAACCATCAACACCACAGAAATAAAAGGATTATAAGAGAATACTATGAAAAATTATATGACAACAAATTGGACAACCTAGAAGAAATGGATAAATTCCTAGAAAAATGCAGGAAATTTGAACAGACTGATCACCAAATATAAAGTCATATGAATAATCAAAAAACTCCCAACAAACAGAAGTCCAGGATCAGATGGCTTCACAGGTCAAGTTTACCAAACATTTAAAGAAGAGTTAATACCCTATTCTCAAAATTGTCCAAAAACTAGAAGAGGAAGGAAAACTTCCAAAGTCATTCTACAAGGCCTCTACAAGCATTACCCTGATACCAAAACCAGATAAAGACATCACAAACAAAGAGAACTACAGGACAATATCTCTTAACAACATGCAAAATACCCACCAAATACTAGCAAAATGAATCTAAGATTACATTAAAAAACTATGCGCCACAGTCAGCGGACTTACCCCTGGATTGCAGGGTGGCTCAGCACTCACACATCAATCCGTACAGTACATCACTTCTACAGGAGATAGCACAAAACCACATGGCCGCTTCAGCAGACACGGAAAAAGCATGATGAAACAAACTCGCAACAGAGTGGGTTTGGAGCTAACATACCTCAAGATCACAAAGGCCATATATGGAGAAACCCACACCTAACATCATATTCAGTGGAGAAAGACTGAGAACTTTCCCCTAAGATCAGGAACAAGGATGTCCACTCTCCCCACTTTTATTCAACATAGTACAGGAGACCCTAGCTACAGTAATCAGATATGGAAGATGACATGATAGTATCTGTAAAACTGTAAAGATTTCACAAAAAAAATAACTGATAAACTGTTTTAAGTCAAGTTGCAGGATATAGAATCAATATACACCAATTCATTGCATTTCCATACACTAGTAAGTAGCAGAAAGAGAAATTAAGAAAACAGTCACTTTTACAACTGTACCAAAAAGAGTGAAACACCTAGGAAAAAACTAAACCAAGGAGGTAAAAGAGCTGTACTCTGAGAACTGTGAAATAGTGATGAAGGAAACTGAAAGCTAGTCCATGTTCATGGACTGGGAGAACAAGTATTGTTAAAATGTTCCTAACATCCAAAGCAATCTACACACTTAATGCAACCCTTATGAGAACACCAACAGCAGTTTTCACAAAACTAGAACAAGTAACCCTATCGTATGGATTTGTATGGAACCACAAAAGACCCCAGATGTCCAAACCTATCTTGAAAAAAAAAACAACAAACCAAAATTGGTGGTACCACAATTCCAGATTTCAAGATACACTACAAAGCTGTAACAATCAAAGCAAGTCTGTACTGGCACAAAAACATTCACATAGGTCAGTGGAACAGGAGAGAGCCCAGAAATGATTATGCCCATGATTATATAATCAGTTAATCTGGCAAGAATATGCAACGGGGAAGAAAACAACCTCCTAAACAAATGGTGCCGGGAATGCTGGACAGCCACCTGCAAAAGAAAGAATCTGGACCACCTTCTCAGATCATACACAAAAATCACTCAAAATGGATGAAAGACCTAAATATGAGACCTGAAACCATAAAAATCCTAGAAGAGAACACAGGCAGTAATGTCTCTGAGATTGGCTGTAGCAACATTTTTCTAGATAATGTCTCCTGAGGTGAGGGAAACAAAAAAGCAAGATAAACAGTTGGTACTACATCAAAATAAAAAAGCTTCCTGACAACAAAGGAAACCGTCAGTATGCCTAAAAGGCAACCTAGTAATGGGAGAAGATATTTGCAAGTGACGTATCTGATAAGGGGCTAGTATCCAAAATACATAAAGAAGTTACACAGTACCAAAAAATAATCTAATTAAAAGTCGGCAGAATATGTGAACAGACATTTCTCCAAAGAAAACATACAGATGGCCAATAGACGTATGAAAAGATGTTTAACATCACTAATCATTAGGAAGATGCAACTCAAAACCACAATAAGAGATCACCTCACATGTGTCAGAATGACCAAAATAAAAAACACAAGAAACCAGTGTTGGCGAGGATGTGGAGAAAAAGGAACCCTCATGCAGTGTTGGTGGAAACGCAAACTGGTGCAGCCACTATGGCCACAGTATGGAAATTCCTCAAAAAATTAAAAATTGAATTTTCCTATACTCCAAAGATTACCCAGAGAATATGAAAACTAATTTAAAAAATATATGATATGCACCCGCTGTGTTTATTGCAGCATCATTTAAGATAGACAAACTGTGGAAGCATCCCAAGTGTCCACTGATAGATGAAGGATAAAGACTATGTAGTATATATACATACAATGGAATATTAGTCTACAAAGGAATGAAATCTTGCCTTTTGCAACAACATGGATAGGTCAGACGGTATAATGCTAAAAGTCAGAGAAAGTCAAATCACATACGATTTAACTTATGGAATTTTAAAAACAAAACAAAAGACTATGAGCAGGGGAGGGGCAAGAGAGAGGGACACAGAGAGTCTGAAGACAGGCTCCAGGCTCTGAGCTGTCAGCACAGAGCCCGATGCAGGGCTCGAACTCATGTGCTGTGGGATCACGACCAGAGCTGAAGTCGGATGCTCAACTGACTGAGCCCCCAGGCGCCCCTTTCATTCTTAATAGTTTTTCTCTAGCTTAGTTTATTATAAGACCACAGTATATAATATAACATATGAAATACATGTTAAGCAACTGTTTAATCAGTAAGGCTTCAGTAGCTAAGTTTTGGGGAGTCAGAAGTTATATGCAGACTTTTGATTGAACAAGGTTGTCTGCCACCTTAATTCCTGAATTGTTCAAGAGTCTGGGTATGCAATTACATTAAATGTAAATGTTTAAAGTTTTAAAACAGAGTTATATGCTGTTTACAAGAGAAACATCTGAAATAAGGATACAGAAATACTGCAAGGGTAGGAAACATACCATGTACACAGTAACCCAATACAGGCCAGTGTAGCTACAGCAACGTCAGACAAACTAGATTTAAAGGCAAAAGTCACAATAGAGATACTTCATAATATTAAAAGTTCAACTCACAAGGAAGAACCAAAATCTAAATATGAACATACCTGATAACCTGCCCTCAAAATATATACAAGAGAACTACAGTAAGAAATATGCACGTCACACCATAGTGGAACGTTTTTTAAATTCCTCTTTCAGTAACCAGAAGACTATTCAAAAGCACACAAAACTCAGTAAGAATGATATGAGCCAGATAAAGGAGTTGGCAGCCTCAGACTTGCATGGCTCCACGGAAGTGGTGAAAAGACAACCAGAAATCATCAAAACTAACTTTATCAGAACTCCCGAAAACAGTTAAAAGGTTTATGGCAATGACATGAAAGTAAAAGACAAATCAAGAAAAAAAAGCGAGTATTTAGAAGTAGGAAAGCACTGTGGTGGTTTCACTACCCCCCGGCCCTCCCCCTTCCTAGCTGTATCAGGGCCTTGCGAGGGCAGCCGTTCCCGGTGGGGGGCCCCGGGTTCTGCAGGGAGCAGAGACCTCACTCACAGGTCACTGTGTGTCCGTCTAGTCTAACCTGTGTCAGGCCACCTGAGGGGCTGACACGAGACACACGTAGCTGTCCGTGTATACGCGGATTCTCTGAGGACAGAAGAGTGGCAGGTGTCGCGCCGAAACATTGTAAGGCCACTTAAGGATCTGCAGTGGCTTGGGGCCAAGGATGACGCTCAGGGTTCAGAGGGACTGCCCAGAAGCCTGAGCAGAAGAGCACGGGGGAGAGTCTCTTCGGGAAGTGAGGGCGCTGAGAGGCGCGCTGGGGGTTTGAACAGCCACGCGTGCGTCAAGGCAGAGTACTCTCTCTCTCTCACACACACACAGCTCAGAAAACCCTAAACTTTTACCACTACTCAGTGCAAGCAAAAGTGAAGGCGCAGGCATTTGTAAACGGGCGGCTAAGTGCTGAAGGCGCCCTCCCAGCCCAGAGCCAGTCTGTGAGGACTGGGAGGGGCGGCTAAGTTCCTCATGTTCAAGGAAACCTGAAGCTAATACAACCTGAGCCTTGAACACAACCGGCAAATACTGGAAAAGAGGAGAATCCAATTTCCAGAGTTATTAATTATAATATGCAAATGCCCAGGTTTCAACAAGAAATCACAGCTCATACAGAGAAACAGAAAAGTCTAGCCATCTAAAAGGAAAAAAGTAACAGAAATTGTCCTTGAGAAAGGCTAGACACCAGACTGAAGACTTTGAATTGGATGTTTTAACTATGCTCAAAGAGGAGCGCCTAGGCGGCTCAGCTGGTTGAGAGTCCCACCTTGATTTCAGCTCAGGTCATGATCTCATGGTTCAGGAGTTCAAGCCCCACATTGGGCTCTGCAGTGACAGTGCAGAGCCTACTTGGGATTCTCTCGCTCTCCCTCTCTCTGCCTCTCCCCTGCCTGTGTGCACGCTTGAGCTCTCTCTCTCTCAAAATAAATAAACTTAAAAGTATGCTCAAAGACCTAAAGGAAACCATGGATAAACTGAAATGAGGAAAATCAGGCTGAACATCATGAGAATATCAATACAAAGATACATTATAAAAGGAACCAAAAAGAAATATCAGAACTGAAAAATATAACAAATTTAAAAATCCACTAGAGGGCCTCAACAGCAGATTTGAGTAGCAAATAAAGAATCAACAAACTTGAGACCATACAGTTGGAATTGCCCAGCGCGGGGGCCAGAAAGGAAGAGAGAATGAAGGAGCCTGTCTAGAGCCTGAAGGGTCTGTGGGACGCTGGTGAGCCGGCCGGTGTGGACACTACGGGAGTGTCCAGAGAGAGGGTCGAAAAAATACCTGAAGTACAGAAAAGACTGTCAGCCAAGAATTCCATTTCAACAGAATGATTCCTCAGTATCCCCGTCCTGACATCAGTTACAGGACACACAAAGCTCGAGGACGCTATGCTGCGTGAAACAAGCTGGACCACAAACCAAGTCGTGAGGGTTCCATTTACATAGGGGCCAGCAGGGGTCCAGGCCGCAGGGACCGAAAGTAGAGGGCTGGTTCCAGGGACTGCGAAGGGGGTGGGAGGACTGGGGAGCTCTCTTTCAGCGAGGGCAGAGTTGCATTTTTGCAGGACGAATACCTTTTGGAGACACACGGTGGTGATGGCAGGACAACAATATTAATGATTAAAAAAAATTTTTTTTAATGTTTATTTTTGAAGGAGAGAGAGAGACACAGAGTGTGAGCGGGAGGGGCAGAGCGAGAGGGAGGCACAGAATTGGAAGCAGTCTCCAGGCTCTGAGCTGTCAGCACAAAGCCTGACGCGGGGCTCGAACTCAATCCATGAGATTATGCCCTGAGCTGAAGTCAGATGCTTAACCAACCACCCAGGCGCCCAAATATTAATGCTTGATGCACTTCAGGTAGCACTTAACAAATGGCTGGGATGGCAAATTTTATGTCAGGTATTTTACAGTTTAAAAATTGGGAAAAATGCAGTACTCCTTAAAAACTTTTAATTGAAGTAGAGTTGATATAAAATACTAGGTTAGTTTAAGGTATACACGGTAATGAGTCAAGACCGTATAGTCACAAAGTGCTCCCCGCGGTACTGCGGCCAGGACCCCCACCAACTTTTCTTCCCCCAAAGAGGAAGGTTCTGCGCCAGACGGGCTGGACCTGGTAACCGCGGTGCTGAGGGAGATAAGCCAGACGGCACGGGGCTGTATGACGCCACTTACACGAGGTGCCTGGTGTCGTCAGGTTCACAGGAAGCAGAACAGAAGGTAACACAGGCTGTAAAACTGCGGCACCAGAGGTGGGGGCTGGGGTTATTTCTCAGCGGCTCTCTCTCTAGGACGATGGAGAAGTTGTAGGAATGGATAGTGGTGATGGTCGCACGCCGCTGTGTGTATACTGAATACTACTGAATTGAACACTTAAAAATGATTGAAATGGTAAAATTTATGCTATATAGATTTACCACAGTCAAAATAATATTTAAAAAAAACTTTGTAAGATCCAAGCCTTTAGAACAAGGGGCACAGTGAGCCGACAGACGGGGCCCAGCCCTGCGCAGGTCCCCTGTGCGCCAGAGGCCAGGTGGCCGCGCAGAGACTCGCCTGCGCTGGGGCTCAGGGGAAAGATCCTGCAGGGCTGTCAGCTCTGTCACAGGGTCACGGAGAGGGGGTTTGAGGAGTTAGGGCTCTAGAGCTGCAGCTGTCAGAGGCGCTGTCACCCGCCGCTCGGAGGAGACAGGGAGGCCAGGGCACCGTGTGTGGCGGGAATGTAGAGGGAGCCCAAGCACGGGGGCGTCCGCACACAAGACTGAGTGAGGACGGGGCCAAAAAGCTGGTCCCAGCATAACTTACAGGACCAAACACACCAGAAGGTGGTTCTTTTATCACAGTGGACTTGGGCTAAAAAAAAAAAAATAAATAAAAGCAGTAATAAAAAAGATTATGAGGAAATTAGTAACTATATTGCTTCAAAGCCCAGTGGGAATTACAAAATAATTTAAAATGAGGGTTAAAATACTGTGCACCAAAGCCTTTAGGATGCAGCCAGAATCACGAGAGGAATTTTCGTAAGTTAAACAGGAAAGGCCAGAAAACAACGACCGGCGCATCTTAAGAAACTGTCTAAAACTGGGGCGCCTGGGTGGCTCAGTCGGTTGTCTCCGACCTCAGCTCATGATCTCCTGGTCACGGTTCATGGGTTCGAGCCCCGCATCAGGCCCAGAGCCCGGAGCCCGCTTCGGATTCTGAGTCTCCTCTCTCTGCACCTCCTCCGCTCACGCTGTCTCACTCTGTCTCTCAAAAATAAATAAATATCAAAAAACATTTTTTTAATGTTAAAAAAAAGAAACTGTCTAAAACTTAAAACAGTAGCCCAAACATAGAAGGAAGATGATAAAAGGAGAAGCTGATGGTACATAAGAATACCAGCGAAGCCCAAACTGCCGCTTTGAGAAGGCTAATAACATTTAACCCCTGAGAGGCCGCACAAGGGGAGGGAGGGAGGGCGCGGGCGGGAATCGCGGGCACCAGAAGGGAGACACGGACCTCGCTGCAGACTGGGAGGACAGGGTGCTACGAGCAGCTTCGGGCCAACCAGTTTGAAAATTTAAGACAAATTTCGGTATCTATCAAATGTTAGAAAAGCAGGGCTTAACAGAAAGAGAAAATAGAAAATTCCGTGCACTAAAAGTATCGAAGAAATTGAATCCGTAAGGAAAACCGGACCCTCAGGGGACGGAGACGTGTGAGAAACAGCAAAGAGCATCGGACGACAGAGCCCCGGGGGCGGCTCCTCGCTCCGCCCCACTCAGGCCGGGGCCGCTCCCACCGCGTCCCTTCCCCCGGGGGCCTGGGCCCGCGGCGCCCCACTTACAGCCCGCGGCTCGCCAGGGCCCCAGGACCAGCCGGCCGGGGCCTCCATGCCGTGCCGCCTCTGGGTCTGCTTCAGCTGGTTGAGCGAGGGCTTCAGCCGGGTGGTCCCCGCGGTCTTGCTCGTCCACTCGTCCACCAGCTTGTGCAGGTCGTCCGTGAAGGTGCCCCTCTTGTTGTTGCTGTTGTTCGCCTGCGCCTGGACGTGCAGGGTGGGCGGGGGGCCCGGCTCGGGGCCCGGGACCAGGCTGCTGGTGGAGGACCCTGGGGAGGCACACACAGGCCAGGTCGGCGTCACCGCGCGGCCCCGCCGGCCAGCTGCAGTCATCCACTCACACAGCGGTCTTGCTTCGGCCAGGCAACGGCTTGCTTCAGGAGATGGTCTGCGTTTGGGGCCCGTGGGCCAGTTTTAGACGTGCCACAGGGGACCAGGCCTTGCCAGGCAGCTGGGCCTAAAGACAGGTCCCAAGCAGCTGGCAGGCTTACTCAGCATCCACCCTGTGCCCACACTGCCCAGACCCGTATGTGAGGGAGCTCAGAAAACGGGGCGAAATCCCAAGGCCGCTGTGTTTGAACACGAGGACTCCAGGGAAACGTGTCGATGCCGTGGGCTGAGCGCCCAGCCCACGGCAGCCCCTGCTGCCCACCCAGCAAGGGAACGTGCGGAAGAGGCTGGGTCGTCGGCAGGGCGATAAAGGATGTTAGTGGCTTAATGGTTTAGAATTTAAGACACAAAACTGTGCCTCCCTCCCCAGCACAGACGGAGACGCTGTTGCTAGAGGGTGCAGATGCTCAAGGCCTCCCACTGTGGGCGCCCGGCTTCGGAGGCCGCTGCGGGGCGGAGCGGGCTGAAGACCGCACGCTCGCCCACCGCACTGGAGGATTGTTCTTGGACGACCAGAATGGGACTTTTTAATTCTTTTTAAATTGTGTCCCCCGCCCCACCACAACGTACAGTTTCTGGTTGGCAATTCTGAATAAGCCAATTAAAAACTTTTCTGCATTAAAAAAAATAGCATAATGACCATCTCTTCAAACAAGCCATTACAAAATGTAGTTACAGCGGCTAGCGATGCAAAAGCACAGACACAAACAGTTAAACGTCAGTGATGGAATTTACGAACACAGAGCTATTTCTACATGAATGTTTCAGCCAGAAATGAAAAAGGAGAAAAAAAATATGGTGTTGGGGAGGGTGGCGGGCGGCCAGGTGGACTGATACCCATTTCCTCCTGGCATCTCTCCTCGGGGCCACTCATCACTTCAAGGACATACTCATTCCTACGGTTTTGGAAAAGCAGCCAATTAATGATTGCGAATGTGTGGACATTCCGGGCGAGGAGAGTGCGTCAGCCGGCCAGGACGCGCAGACTCCAGGAGCCACGGAGACGCGAGGGGCCCCCGCGGGTCGCTTTCCCTCCAGGCCAAGGGAAAGCGGCGCCCCGGGTGGCGGGCGTGGAGCGGACGCGTGCCCGCCGGCCGGCTGCGCGCCCCTGCTGCGCCCCAGCCACGTGGAAGCCCATGCGATGGCGAGCGGACAAGGGGGAAGAAACCCGATAATTACGACTGCTGTGCTCTTTGCCTAGACAGAGACGCTTCAGGGCAGACCCTGCAAGGGAAGAAGAAACGACACAAGACCACAGGGTTAGGCAGGACAGCACACACGGGGGACAGGCCGCCACACTAAGCACAAGTCATCAGTGTGCGAGGAGGAGCAGAGGCCAGCGGTTCAGAGAGGGGACTGGCCACCTGGGCTAACCGGGAGGCCCCCGTCAGTGTGCGGGCTCCCGTGAACTTCGCCGAGGGCAGAGGTGCGGGACCAGGCCCCGAGCTCCAGGTAGAAGTGAGTGTGTGTCTCAAAGTGTATTCAAGAAAAAAAGAAAAGAAAAGAAAAAAGAAAAAAAAAAAGCAAAGCACACCACTTGGTTTTCAAACAGAAGGCCTTTGCAGCCCCGCTGCAGTGGGGCAGAAAACCCGCTAAGTCAGCCAGGAGATCTCAGCGGCCGGTGGGAACTTTGTTTTCCAAGTGCAAAAAGATACATTGTTTTGCAGGTTTGAGGCCAATCCCAGATCCCAGGCGTCTTCCCTGACCCGACCATGGCGGACACAGAGGGGAGGTACGAGGGGACCTATCGACAGAGGGGGGCGTCAGGGCCGCACCCCCATTTCCGCAGCGCTGCTGCCTCCCCTGGTAGCCCACGCCCACCAGGACAGGGTGGCCTGTCACTAGACCACCACTGGGCGCCAGGCCCTGCTGTCCCAGAGGCTGTGGTGTAGGGCACCTCCTGATGGGCAGTGCCCACCTGGAGGGCAGACGAGCTGGCCATTCAGAGAGCTGGGCAGACACAACGGGATGGGCAGGCACGGCCCAGGAGTCCCCAAGGTCACCCAGCAAGGCTGCGCTAGCAGACGGTCTGTGCTCCCGCCCCAGCCCCTTGCCAGAGCAGCACACTCCCGGAGGGTGCTCTGCACCCTTGCCAGGGAAGGTAAGACGCCGCCCCTGTGTCTGAGGAGAGCGCAAAGGCCGGCCCAGGCTCCAGCCCAGCTGTTCTCGTTTCAGTCTGTCCCGGCGCCCAGAGGCTGGTGCAGGGAGAGGGCGGTGATGTTCTGGTGAGGCCTGCACTGTGCAGGTGAAAACAAAAGGGCCGCGCAGGAGTGCTCCAGGCCAGCGGGCCGGGGCAGCAGTGGTGAAGGGCCTTTGCCGGTCTGTGTCCCGACACGGAACGCTGCCAGGCGCACAGGGCCCTCCGGGGGCTCCACGGCCTGAGGCAACGAGCGCCCCAGGCGCGGGGCCAAGCGGGGCACCGGGCGCCGCACGGCCTCTCCGTCTGGATCCGGCAGTTGCAGTCCCCTCTGGGTCTCTGCAGCCCCAGGACATGGGATCAGTTGGCCAGCCAGGTCCCCCCAGCCTCACAGCAGCGTGTTTTTCAGGGTGCTCCTTGCCTTCCCGTGCCGGGAACACGCAGGCAGCCCCAGGAGCTGCTGCTGGGAACCCCCAGAGCAAGGACGCCTGGGCCTGCGATCAGGGCCCCAGCCCTCGGTGGGGACCCAGGGCTGTCAGCCACCAGACCCCGTGCTCATAACCAGAGAGCAGCACTGGCCACAGAGGCCTCCACATCCTCACCAGACACGACCCACAGTGACCAGAGCACAGACTCCCTGCCCTCCAGGCGAACCTTTAAACAAAACCCGACTGGATCCGGCGCCCTTCACACCAGAGTCGCACTGGACAGCACAGTGCAGAGCTGCGGCCAAGCCCCGGCCGTCGGTGTGATGTCCGGGCCGCACTCACACCACATCCCCGTCTGTCTGCGGGCGTCCCGAGTCTCCTCCAGTGCCTGTGCCTCGCCCTTGAAGCCCACCCCACAGACGGCTGACGGATGCACCTCCACCCAGCCCTGCTCACTCCCCCTCCGCCAGGCTACACGGCAGCACTGGGAGGGTGCTGGGGACGCATGCGACCCAAGGGAAACTCACCGGGGACATGAGGGCTGGTCTCCCTCCCTCCAGGCCTACGCTCCTTAGCCAAGGTCTTAGGAAGAACTGGCTTCAAGGCCCCAGAACTACTTGGGGAAGCTTCCAGGGGTCAGGGGTGGAGGTGGAGAGCCACGTGGCCTTTCCCAGCTGTTGGGAGAATGTTCTCCCAGGCTTTGAGTGGGCAGCACAAAGCCTGGGATGTCCCCGTGCCCTGCCCTCACGCCACGCACATCTACAGGAGTCCCCGTCCCAGGCCCACCCCAGGCCTCCTTCAGGAACCTCCCCGCCCCGCTCTGGCATGGATCACCAGCCCCACCAGCCCGGCCGGCATCCCCACTCTGGCCTGGCTGCCAGGCGGATGCCTCAAATCCGGGGGCATCTGCCACGGACAGACAGCGTAAGTGGCCGGGGCCCCGTGGCCGTCCCCGCACTTGCTGTTTACCACAGCGTTCAAAACCACCGACGAGGCTCACGAGGAGTTTCGGGGGCAGCGGCCGCCCTGCCTGCCCCATGGCCAGAGGAACGCCTCCGACCCGGGGGCCTCCCGCTGGACGGGCAGCGCCAGACCCCTGGGTCTGGTACTAGAGACAAAACGAGCAAACGGCTCCAAAATGCCATTCGCGGTCTCCTTGGAATGAGCCACCAGGTCCTCACACTGCTGAGCAAAGTGTCAAAACTTGTCTGTGAAGCATGAAATGGGACACGTCCTGGCTCTGTCCTCCCCTGGGGTGACTGCCCCAGGGACCGCCCGACCTGAGAGGCCTCCGTGGATGCCCTGCCCTACCCGAAGGCCCTCTCCCACACCCCTGCAGCGGGTCCCCGCAGGGAGGGTGAGGGCAGGGCCTGGACGACAGGCTGATGGACATGTGAGAACAAAACGAGGACCCCGAAGCATCAGCACCTGAGTCCGGTCAGGTGGGCGGGAGCCAGAGGGAAGGTGGGCCACTAGGTCTGACAGCAGCTTCTGACCTCCAGACGCTTCTGCGACCCGAGCGCAGCCCCTGGATCCCCAGACACGCTCCTGAGTTTCCCCAAACCTTCCGTTGGCCACAAGGAGGGGTCTGTGCTGCTGTGGGCCCTTCCCTCCCAGCAGTGCGCTTGTGCCCACCCACAGCGGCGCCCAGGATTCGCTCTCTGCACGCTCTCCCTCCCGGGCCTGAACACCTTTCCCACAAAGGGTTCCCTCCTTGTCACCTGCAGCTCCGCCCCTGCTCATCTCTGACCCAGCCTCCATGCTCTCGTGGTCTCTGAGTGTCATACAACTGGGGATCTTTCTGTACTTCAGAACTTAGCACAGATTTTGTTTTTCTAGAGCCTGCTCTCCTGTTTGGTGCCAGGCCACAAACAGAACACCTCTGACTTCATCTCTTGCAGCTGAGCCCGCCCCCTGCAGCCGGCCTGGATTCCAGAGACCAGGACCCCAGGGCAGGCCCCCCTCGGGGTCTTCCGGTAGCCCCAGGCCTCCGACCTCGTCTCTGCCACCTCTCAGCCCTCAGGGCTGCGGCCGGGCTCGACGTTTCCTCCCCCGGGACCCAGCCAGCTCCAGCAGGCCGGGCGGACAGCAGGGTGCTGGGCACGGAAGGGTGCATCTTCACATGTGCCCAGGGCCAGAGCCCGTGCGGACCACACGTCGGCCAAGACGACAAAGAGCTGAGCCAAGGCGTGGCCGCAGAGGGCACCTGAGATCAGCCCCGCCCAGGCCAGGGTCCCACCTGCCACCGAGCCAGGCCTCGAGTGCTCCTTTCCTCTCAGCCACACAGGCCGAAATAAAACCTGAGCCATTTGTCCCTGCTGTGCCTCCCAGCCCTGTAGACCTTGGAGTAACAGTAAAACAAATGAAAACCCTTAACAAAGGACCGCAGAACCACGTGGGCACCAACGTGGAAGGGGGGGACCTCAGAGGAGCAAGTGGCACTTGACCGCTCACACCAGGGCGCCCCAGGGAAAGCACCACCCGCTCTGTTCCCAGCAGTGCCGCAGTCGGCTGCGTGACCGGGAGATGCCTGGGGGGCCAGCCACACGCACTGGGACAGAAGAGAGCCCATGAGGGAGGCGGGGAGCGGGGTGCGCTGGGACCCCAACCCCCCCCCCCCCGCCGTCCCGCCCCCAGCTCAAAACCACCCTGCAGCTCAGGCGGGGCACCTGTTAGTGGACAGTCCCCGGGATCTCCGGGAGGTTGTATGCCTCTGCCCTGTCCTGCCTGGGGGAGGGTGACACGGCCCCTCTGATGGGGATAGATGCCCACTGTGGACGTGGCCTCAGGCCCCAACAAACACAATGTATCTTTATTGTACCAGCAAAAAGCCACGTGCCCTGAACCAGCATTTCCAACCCAACTGATAGCTTAATTTTTGTGTTCAAAAGCAAAAACCTGAAACCCCTGTAGCTTTGGATTCATTTTCCAATTGTCCCGTGGGATGAAGTGATTCTGGACGGCCCTGAGCAGGTACGCCCTTCCCGGACAGGAGTCCTGGGTGCCAGCGGGCCATCCCAGAAGCCCGGGGGCGACCGGGACGGAGGATTGGGGTGAGCAGAGGCCTGAGGGGCTGTGTGGCCGACCTGGTGTCTGAGGGCAGTGGGAGGACAGGGCACCCCCAGTACAGTGCTCCAGCTCGAGAGCAGAGGGGCCGGGCCAGAGGGACAGCCACGGCAGAGGCGGGGGCTTTCCGGGGACGCCCAGCTGGAGCACCTTTCTCTCAGCCTTTCCGCATGCGGGGGAGGGGCTTGCGGGCCTGGTGCAGAGGCGCACCCCCCAGGGGCCTGGAGCTGTGTCAGCTCACTACATGCACGTCTTCAGAGTCCAGACACGTGTGAAACACACCATGCGTCTGGAGAAGGCCGGGGCTGGCTGTTTGTTGTCGCTGGAACGGGGGGCAGCGGACGTATATATGCACCACAATCGCAACAGAAATAAAACTACGTCCAACATAAAAAATAAGAAGTTAAACACAAGTGAGAAAAACGCAGAGCGCTGTGGGGGTCTGGGGGCCGGGCGCCCGAGGCCGGGAGTGGGCAAGCGGCCGCACATGCTTTCAGCGCCGGGCACGAGCCGAGGGCATGCACGGGCGCGTTCGGGGCCGGGGCGGGGGGAGGGGGCAGGGCTCTGTGTGACACTAGATACTAAGTAGGTGACTTCCGGGGAGAGGGGGGGAGGCAGCCTGCAGAATGTGTGGAAGGCAATGAAGACTGGGAGGGGCGGGGAGAAACCAAGGGCCAGGAGGTGATAAAATACGAAGAACAAATACAGACAGATGGACACAGACACGGGTCCACTGAGGAATCGAGCGCGAGGTTTGCTACTAGACTTATAGGTCAGTCTCTCAGACGTTGGGTGGAAAACCGTCCAGCCTGCAAGTGAATATAGAGGGAAGAGAACAGAGAGACAGGCATCAAGTACGGTCTCGGGGACTCCGGCCACACACCACCAGCCGCACGAGCCTCGTCACTCGGCACCCGGGGGCCGCAGCCGCCGAGCACCTGATGCCAAGGAGGCGCCGCAGGAGCACGAGAGAAGCGGCCCCCGGGGGGCCGTGCGGGCGGCGGTCGCCGCGGCTTCTCTGGACAGAGATGGCGGGGACGGAGCCCCTCCTCGCGCGGCTGCTGCGCCCACGGCCGAGGTGCCGAGCATTTCCTCCTCGAGGCAGACTGCCCGCTGGGGGCGGGGCGCCCTCACCCCCCGGGCCGTCCCCCCTGACGGAGGGACCCCTGCCTGGCCGTGGGGGCGGGGCGGGGCAGGCCGCGGCTGGGAACCGGCGCAGAGCACGCCCCCCACGTGTGGCCAGGCGGCCCGGAGCCGGACGCAGCGAGCCTCGGCGACGGGTGGGCCACCCGCGGTCTCCCCGCAAAGGCTGCCTCTACTGCGGCTCCCGCTCGCGGGGCCGCGGGCCGACCCCGCGGGGGCCCCGGGCGGCCAGCGCATGCTCCGAGCCCGCAAGCCGGGAATCACCTGGGCCGTGCGCGCCGCCTCCGTCGGCGGCCAAGCCGGAGCAGATGTCCGCGGACAGGGAGGCCCGCACCGAGCAAGGCTGCTGGGTCTGCACTGCCTTCCCACACGGGTCGGAAGCTGCTTCGGGCCCTGGCCCGGCTTGGGCAGGGTCCTTAGCAGGAGGGGCTCTGCTGCAGTCTGACAAGTGACCTGGGGGGATAAGGGGCGACAGGCACAGTGAGGCGCTGCGGGCCGGACCGGCCGGCGCGGGCGCATCTGTCCTCCCTGCTCATTGCTGGGTGACCTTGGGGAAGCCGAGTCCCTGCAGGCAGTGGGCACGTGGCCCGGCCACCCTAGCGCGGGGTCAGGAAGATCAGAGAAAATGCCCCCCGTCTCCAGCAGTGGCCCGCGGCGCGTCCGGAGGCACACACCGGGCCTGTGCGCCCTGCTCGCTCTGACTAGTTTCCGCTCGGCGTGAGGAGTCATCCTGGAATTCGTGTACTTTGCGTAACTCTGGCAGTTCACGGACACGCGCCCTTCGGGTTATCCGTGTCGCTGGGAGGGTGGGTGCGCTCCCGGGCCGCTCGCGGCTGGCTTCCCACCCGCGCACGGGGACCCCGGCTCGCTGCATTTCGGCATCAGCGCCCGGGCGTCCCCCCTTCGCCCTCCCTGAGAGGCAGCTGCTCCGCCCCGCCCGTCGGCAGGGGCCCCTCGGCGGGGGGCCCCGTGCCTGAGAGCCGGCCGGAGGAAGCGGCCCCCGGAGCAGGCCTGGGCACTCGGGCGGCCGCGGACACCGGGCCCTTCGCACCCGCAGAGGCTTCCCCGCTCCGGGGACCGCGGACTCGAGAAGTGCCCTTCTGGGTGCGGCGCCTGCCCCCCGCCCCCCCGCGCGCTGGCGGCCGGGAGGGCACCGACCTGTGCTGGAGGCCACGACCTTGAGCTGCTGCACCAGCGGGTTGAGCAGCTTCCCGGCCTTGAGCTTGCTCCTGCTCTTCCTCCTGCGGCCGGCGGGCGGGGCCGTGTGGAAGAGGCCCACGTTGGGGGGCAGGGGCTTGCCCAGGCGGCGGTACAGGGCCTCGATCTCCTGCTTCTGCTGGCTCTGCAGCTCCGAGATCTCCTTCAGGTGCCTGCGGGAGGGGAGCGAGGGCGGTGGGTACCCTGCTCGGGCGGGCGCACAACCCGCAGCGGCGGAAGGGGGCGCTGGGGCAGATGGACCGCGTGGAGGGCACAGGGGCACTGAGCACTTCCGGTCTCCATCAGGACCGGGTGGGCCCCACTGGGGGTCTCCTGCATGAACACCCCCCCCCCCCCCGCCACTGAGGGGACCGAGGGGATTCGAGCGTTCAGGTGGCGAGACTCGTGAGCTGCCACTCTGAACGGCTGGGGAGCAGGGGATGGAAAACCCCCACACGGTTGTGCTCAAGCCTGAGGGGAGAGGGAGCACTCGGCGCTCAGAATGGACAGGCCGTCTCAGCCCTTCTGGCAGATAAATGTCACTTCCTCCCGGGGGGCGGGGGGGACTGTAGGCGAGGCACAGATAAGGATGCCCACGTGAGCAAGGTTGGGGACTCCCAGTGCCGACACCCCCACCCCAGCTACACAGGTGTGAAGCAGCTGTGAGGACACAGCTCTATTACTGACTGTGGGCAACGGAAGTTTCTAGAACAAGCCAGAGAAGGACCCTCCCTTGGGGACCCGCTGACCCAGCCCCCAGCCACTGCTCACTTGCCCATTCACCCGCCTGCAACTCTGGGCCTGATGCCAGCCCTTCAGAGGTCTGATGCGCCTGGCTGCCCCGGCCGGGGCCCCGCCCCTCACCCACACCCTTGACCCATCTCCTGCTGTGTGGGTGGAGGGGGGGGGGACCTCCCCTGGCACCTCTTCTCTGCAATGCCTGCCAGTCCTTAGAGACATGACCCCACCCGGCTAAGTGCTGTTGCATCAAGGTAGCTTCTGAAGGGGTGATCTTTTGAGGTGAAACTGAAGGAGGGGGGTGACTGAGGAGGACCCAGGGGAGACCCCGGGTCCGAGGAGCCTGCCCAAGGGACTGCAGCAGGTGCCTCAAAGCTCAGGGCCCCTCCCCAGGCAGGAGCCTAGACTCGTTACCTGACTTCCCTTCCTCAGACAACCCCAGTTCCTCCCCCCGCGCCCCCTACACAGCTCCCCTCCGAGAGCGCAGCTGCCTCTTGGTTCCCCTTAGTGCTGTGGCCCGCAGGCTCCCAGGGTGACCGCCCCCACGTGAGTGTGTACGGAGCAAGGACACCCCATCCCTGGACCTGGGCCCTCCCTGCACGCCTCCAAATCCAGGGGCCGCTGAGTGCTGGCACTCAGCTCTCCCATGGCTGGGCCTGATTCAGAGGCTGGAGCAAGT
>PISW01007206.1:0-49944 GCA_004023785.1 Mungos mungo | reverse complement strand
ACGTGCCGGCGGACAGAGCCTCCCGAGGGCTGCGGCACAGGCAGGCCCTCCCCCCTCAACACCAGAGCAGGGGGACAGGCTCGGCTGTGGCAATTCCCTGAGCCGCCCCAGCGCCGGCCTGTCGGGACCTACTTCTCCCGCAGACTCTGCAGCTCCTTCCGGATGTCGGCGTCCTCGATCTCCGAGTCATTGTCGCTGCTGATGTAGGACGACTGGGAGTGGAAGGAGGTCACGCTGATGGTGGGCACCTTCACGCTGACCCTGCCGGGCGTCTCCGGGCCCGGGGAGCCGGCCCGCGGGGACCTGTGCAGGAAGGCAGTGGCCTTCTTCACCAAGTCGCTGGCCACGCCGCCACCGCTGGGCAGGGAGGCGTGCTTCTGCACGGGGGGCTGCCTGCGTGGACACTCGTCCCCGGAGTCGCTGGACACCGGCTCGCCCACGCCAACCTCGATGGAGGAGGCGGTCTGCGCCCGCCGCACGGCCAGCTTCACGTTGGGGCTGTGGGGGGCCTCCTCCAGGTAGACGTCCGGTGGCGCCGAGTACCGCAGGCTGTGTGGGGAGCCCAGGGTCCACTCGTCCTGCGTGCTGACCACCGAGAACCGGCCCACGGTTTTGACTGGTGAGCTGCCCTCCTGCTGCCCTGGACGCTTCTGGGGGGACCCTGAGGCCAGAGTGCCCTGCGTCTGCAGGTGGCTGGCCCGGCGGTCCTCGGTCAACGTCCCCAGTGTGGGCTTGGCTGAGGTTTCCGCAGGGACCCCACTGCTCCGGTCTGGGGGCTCCAGGGGCGCAGGGAAAGCAGAAGCAGGGGCATCCTGGACAAGGAGTGGAAAGGAGAAGTTCCCACCACGTACCCGCAGAGGAAACCCCACCAACCAGCCCGGCGCCCGGGAGGGCACTCCTAACCTGGGGGGCACTTGGCGCCGTGGGCAAACCCGAAGCGATCTCTTGGCTCAAGGACGATTCTGCTGTAAGAATGTCACACTTGTTACTCAGGCGGCACGGAGAGCAAGGCAGGAGAAGGCGCCCTCCAGCTGAATCACATCAGTGGAAGGGCAGCCCCCCACCCAGGGAAAGGGGGCTGCCCTGCGTGTGCTCAGCAGCTAGGAGAACTACAAACACTCCAAGATGTCCTGACCCCGTGTCTTCTTAGGAGACACCCAGTAACCCGGAGAAGGGAGGAGGGGTCAGTGTGACCCCTCTCAGGGCCCCGGGCGCTCCTGCTCCGGAGCCTGGGGTACTGCCCTACCCCCTGCACACCTGACGGCCATCTCCTGTGCCACCTGTCCCTTCTAATACCTGACAGTGCCAATCTGTGTCACGGGTCATCTCTGCACACCTGCTGTCACCACCGTCTCGCCTGTCATCTCTAAACACCTGAAGGCCTCCCCGCCAAATCCAATGGTAAAAGGGTCCTCCATCCATACGGCCAGTTCTTAACCCTACGGCTCAGCGTCCAGGGAAGGCCCACGTCATCTGACGCTGGCTCGGCCTCCCCGTCCTCAGAGCGCGGACGCAGCGTGCTTCTGCTGACCCTTCCCAGGCCCGCCGAGCGGCGGGCAGAAGGAGCGGACGCTTGGGAGGCTGGCCCAGGCTGTGACGGCCCACAGCCAGACTGACGTGCTTGCCGCAGGGACGAGAGCTCTGGGGAGACCCAGACCCAAATGTCACACCCCCCTAACCCGCAGGTAATGCCTGATGCCCCCCTCACGTCCCTGCGGTGAGGGGTTCACCCTCTCTTTGCACACCTCCAGGCGCGGGGGTTCACTCTACACTCCCGCTATCTCCGGACAGCTCTGACCTCCGGAAATGCTTACCATGTTCCCTTCGAGTCCCCTCCCCACCCCAAGCTCTGCACTCTGGGGAGGCGTGGATTTGGGAGTGGCTGCAGCATCTGAAGGCCCTGATGCCACCGAAGGGACCCGTGGGATGCTTCTCACGTGCAGAGGTCGGAAGAGGGAGCGGGCGCTCAGGGACAGTGTCTTGCTTTCTCCCCCAGAGAGTTCCTGCTTCACCGCTCGACCCTGTTTCCCAGGTAAAGTGCTACAGCTTCTGATCCCGGTGCAGGCTGTCCCTCGACAGTGTGGCACCCACGAATGCGGCGTCCAGGGACCCGACAGGCCACTCCCCTCCTCTGCAAACTGGGGGCCTCAAGCCCTGGTCCCGTCACAAGGCCGGCTGCACCTTTACCTTGCTGAGCCCCCGAGAAACCCCACCTCAGCAGGTCGCACCGAGCCCCCTGGGCCGACACACAGGTGTTCAGGTAACGAGCCGTGCACGCAGAGACGCGCAGCGCCCAGGACGCTGGGAGGAAGCCCCAGGCGGCGGCTTCCGCAAACCTGCTGGAAGCTCCCAGCCCCAGCCCTGCATTTGACCGCAACAACCTCCCGATCGTGTGGCCTGAAGAACACAGGGCTCGGGGGTGTCGGCCACCGGGCGGCCGGACAGTCCCAGGCTACAGCCTGACACCAGCGGTCTCCACGAAGGCCTTTCTCACCTTGGGGCGTGAGCCCAGGGTCTGTTAGAACACGGTGGGCTTTAACTACGCCCGAGTCCCACCCAAGACGCTACAGGGATGAAGGGTAGAGATGCAGGAAGCACCTCGAAAGCACTGGTGGTCTGGCGAGTGACCTGGGGGTCATTACCTGTCATTGGCGAGGACCCAGCCTGCTCCAATGTGGCCCCCGGCCCAGGGGCGGTTTCGGACTTTCCCAGCTGGTGGCAGAAAGAGCTGTCAGTCTCTCCTGTTGACACGTGGAGTGACCTGCAGACCCCCGTACAAAGGCCGAGCTCCTCCCCAGGCCACCTGAGCCGGTCCTGTCCCGGCCCTACACACACTCCCGAAGTCCCCAGACGAGCCACTTTTGTAAAACAGGGGTCTGGGCCTCAGTGCAGGACGGCCACGGCCAAGTGAGGCAGGTCTGTGTGCCTGGGGTGCCGGCCACCCCGGTGGGGTCAGGACTTACCACAGGCTGGGACTCCAGGGTCAAGTCTCGGTCCCCTGTGTCCCCGGGGGTCCCGGCCGAGGCTGAGGAAGCGGGCACGTGCTCCTGGTAGAGCAGCGTTCGCAGCTTCTCGTCCAGGCTCTTGATGGTGCTGTCCACAAAGCCCACCCTGGGGGGCGGCCCCTCCCCATCTGACTCCAAGGCTGAGGTGGGCTGGGGGGCCACGGTGGGCCCCAGTGGGGGGCTGGGGAGCTGGGAGGTGGCCAGGCCAATGGCCCCCACCACAGGGGGCAGCGGGGGTGGGGCCTGGCTCGGGGTGGGCTGAGGGGTCCCAGCGGGGGCGCTGGGTGCAGGGGCCGGAGGCTGCAAGGGCTCACCCTGGACTGTAGCCTCCCTGGCTGAGGTGGGCTCTCCTAGACCTGAGGGGTAGCAGGGGGCCTCAGGAGGTGGGGCACAAGGCCCCCCACCTGCACCCAGGGGTTGTGCAGAAAGCTGGGTGTCTTGAGTCTCTGCCAGTGGCTGGGGGGTCTCACGCTCACTGGCCATCCCCTGAGACATCCCTGGGCCCCCTGCCTGCACAGCAGTCCCCACTGTGGGCTCTGGCTTGGGGCTGGCGGCTGCGGCCGCGTCCTGGGGCGGAGTGGTCACAGGAGGAGAGGATGGCAGCAGAGGGGCTGGTGTGCCACCGGGGGTGTCCCTGGGGCCCGCTTGGCTCAGATGCTGTGGACTGGCTGGGAAGCTGGATTTTTCCTTTAAGGACAGCTGGTCTTTACAGGGTGCAGTGTCTAGAAGAAACAGGGAAAATGCCTCTGTACCAGCCGACTCGTCCTACCCACCTGGCACTTCCCTGGCCAGAAAGATGCCTCCCACGACCTGCAGACCCCACCCGCCGGCCTCCCACGCCTCCCAAGGTCTTGCAGCGGCCAGGCTTCTCCCCTCAGGCCTGCCCCCGCCCTGCCCCCTCCGCGGCACCCGCACACCCACCCCTGCCCTCCGGATTTTCGCGCTGGAGAAGCCTGGGGGGCGGAGGGGGGCCCGAAAACCAGGCCCCGGTGTCCTTCCCACCAGCCAGGCCACAAACTCGGAAGATGCCCTTACAAAGCAGAGTGGCCGCGCAGCGAGCCCCGCACGGCCCGCCGCCCGGCGGGGGCAGGAACCTCCCAGAGCGGCCTCTGACAGGGGCAGGCGCCGGGGCCGAGCCCTGGGAGCCACGCGCGGGGTGGCGGGTGGCGGGTGGCGGCTGCCGGCCGGGACCCCCCCCCCCCCCCCGAGCTCCCGTGCGCTCCCGAGCCCGCAGGTCCTGCCTCCCCCGCCGACTTCTCCTCTGAGCCTCCTTTTCTTTACTTAAAACTGCATCGGACTAAAACGAAAGGCTCGCACACACACAGACATCGCATCCGGGGGCCTCACGCTGCAGCCACCCGCGCCACCCCGCGCCGGGCACGGCCCACGGGCGCAGACACGCCAGTGCGCACGCGCGGGGCCTCCAACGGGGCGCCGGGCGCAGGGCCTCGGCCGTGGGGGGCCGGTCCCCCTCCCGCAGCCTTCGTGCCCCCACCGCCCCACTCATCCCGGGGACTGTAACCGGGCCTAATACGGTCTTTATCGAGAGAGCGAGGGCGAGCTAGGGGGAGCACAAAGGGGGAGAGACTCCCCAGCAGGCTCCGTGCTGTCAGCGCACAGCCCGACGCAGGGCTCGATCTCACAGCCCGCGAGGTCACGACCAGAGCCGAATCAGGAGTCAGATGCTTCACTGACTGAGCCACCCCGAGGCCCTGTGTTTGGTTTTAAGTAGGCTTCGTGCCCAACATGGGGCTTGAACTCACAAGCCTGAGATCAAGACCTGACCTGAGATCAAGAGTCGGATGCTTGGGTGCCGGGGTGGCTCCGTTAAGACCTACTCCCGGCGTCATCTCAGGTCATGATCTCATGGTTTGTGAACCTGAGCGCCGCATCGGGCTCCTGCTGGCAGCGAGGAGCCTGCTTGGGCCTCTCTCTCCCTGAACTCACAGACTCTTTCAAATAAATACGTAAGCTAAACAACAGCGACAACGAGTCGGACGCACAAGCGACCCGGGCACCCCTCCCTCTTTGTCATCAAAACAGGCCTGTCGTCACCACTTAGCAGTCGGTCCGTTCCTGCCACTCGCCATGTGGGCACCCGCTGGGGGCTGGGGGCTTGCACTCCGTTGCTCAAGGCCCCCTGCTCAGGGCCACCGCGCTTCCACAGCTGTGGGTTTACAGAATTAGTCCGATACTCAACAGAACCGTTTCCTTCCTCGATAGAGTATCTTGGTTTTCCCCACCTTTGCATCCCCGAAATAGAGTATAATAAGCTCGCCCACGCCTACTAAAGTGTCAGAATTGTGACAGACCACAGTGACTCTACCCATAAATCCATATGGAGGAAAAGTGATGTGTTTACAATGTTGAATCTTCTAATCCATGAACATGGTGTGTCTTTTCATTCATTTCTCAAGTTTCTCAGTGTTTTATTAAAGGTCTGAGGTATAAAGGACTTACTTGGTAGAGCCATCTCTGTTTGATGGTTGGCATTATGTTAATACTAATGGAAACTTAACAAATCTCTATCCTCTAACCACTGCTGGTACAGAAAATTGATCTTGTATCTAGCTACTTCACTAAACTCACTTATTAATTTTAATTATTTTCATAAATTTTAATTTCCATGTATATAGAGACTTTGTCAACAAATAATGCTAGTTTATTTCTTCCTTTCAAATCCTTATAGCTTTTTACAATAATAATTATATGTGTCATTAAACATAGATAAAAACGAAATTATATTATGACTGCAAAAAAGAAAAAAAGAACACATGATAATTTCCACATGCCGTTCATTATGTACTTAATTCCACCTGAAGTGACTACGGTTGGAATCGAAAACAGAAGGACGCCCACCTTACGTTGGTACCAAATCGCGCCAAACTCTACTTTGGAAAACCTTGTTTTGAGATGACTTTTTTTTTTCCCCAAATGAAAAAAAACAACTATTGTACCATTACCATAACCTCCATAAATATTTACAAAAAGTAGACAGGGAACCGGCTCTGAGCTGCAGTCTGGAATCACCTGGAGGGTCCCTCTGCAGAAATTCAGATTTCACTGTAAGAGGCAGACTTCTTCAATCCTGCTGCTTTTCTATTATTTCTTCCCCTTTCTCCTCTTCCTCACCCTTGCTCTATGCCTCTCCTCCTTTTCTTTCTTGGGACCTTACCCCCACACTGCACCAAGACCTCCAGGACGAGATGCAAATAAATGATGATAATTAGTGTCTCACTGGTCTCTATCTCAAAAAGAAAGCATTCAGCATATCACTATTAGAAACACTTGCTGTGGGGGCGCCTGGGGGGCTCAGTCAGTTGAGCATCCGACTTCAGCTCTGGTCGTGATCCCACAGCACATGAGTTCGAGCCCTGCATCGGGCTCTGTGCTGACAGCTCAGAGCCTGGAGCCTGCTTCAGATTCTGTGTCTCCCTCTCTCTCTGCCCCTCCCCTGTTTGCACTCTCTCTCAAAAAACAAACATTAAAAATTTTTTTAAAGAAATACCTGCTGTTGTTTTTAAATATTCTTTGTCAAATTAAACCAATTCACCTTAATACTTTTTATTATTTAGATTCATTAACAGACTTCGAATCTCATGAAATGCGTTCTTCCATCTATTGAGATGATCACATGCTTCTTAATCTGCGCCTCTGCCAGCCACCATTCCACTCTCTAGTTTTATGATTTTTCTTTTTTCCCCCAAGACTTCATTCAGTATTTGTCTTTATCCCTCTGGCGTATTTCCCTTAGCACGCCGCCCTCCGCGTTTATGCACGTGGTCACAAATGGCGGGTCCCTCGGTCCCATGGGTGAACTGTGTATGTTTACATTTCGTTTAGTCATTCAGCTGTCCCCGCTGAGCTTGCGTCCGAATCTTGGCCACCGTGAACGCGGGGACGAACGTGGGGGCGCAGCTATCTTCTCGAGACACGGATTTCATTTCTTCATATCTGTACCCCGAAGTGGGATTGTGAGCTCATACGGCAGCTCTATTTTTAACCTTTTTAGTAACCTCCATACAACATTCACATGGCTCTGGCAGTCCGTAGTCCCTCCAACAGGATGCAGGGTTCCCTTCTCCCCACTCCTTGCCAACTTGTGTTATTTTCAGTCTTTATGAAAAAAGCCATTTCGGAAGGTGAAAAATGATATCTCATTGTGGTTTTGATGTGCATTTTCCTGATGATTAGTGACGATGAGCACCTTGTCACATCGCTGCTGGCAATTACAGGATTTCCTTGGAAATGCATCTACTCAGATTCTTTGCCCATTTTTATTTTTAAATGTTTATTTTTGAGACAGAGACAGAGACAGAGAGAAGATCTGAAGTAAGCTCAGAGCTGACAGCAAAGAATCTGATGTGCGGCTCGAACTCATGAGCCGTGAGATCATGACCAAAGCTGAAGTCAGATGCTAATTGACGAAGCCACTCAGGGAACACAATGACTCTAAACCCACATTTTTCAATAATAACACTGAATGTAAATGGACTGAATGCTCCAGTCAAACGGCACAGGGTAGCAGAATGGATCGAAAACCAAAATCTATCTATTTGCTCTGTCTACAAGAGACTCACCTTAGACCTGAAGACACCTCCAGATTGAAAGTAAGGGAATGGAGAAATATCTACCACGCGACTGGAAGCCAAATGAAAGCTGGAGTAGCCATACTTAGACAAACTGGACTTTAAAGTAAAGGCAGTAACAAAAGATGAAGAAGGACATTATTTAATAATTACAGGGTCTCTCCATCAGGAAGAGCTAACGATTATAAACATCTATGCGCTGAATTCGGGAGCTCCCAAATACATTAAACAACTAATCACAAACAGAAGCAATCTTATTGATAAGAATGTACTAATCGCAGGGGACTTTAATACCCCACTGACAGCAATGGTTAGATCAACCAGACAGAAAATCACTAAAGAAACAATGAACCTGAACGACACACTGGAAAAGATGGAATTCATAGATATATTTAGAACTCTGCATCCTGAAGTTAGGGAATTCACTTTCTTCTCAAGTGCACATGGCACATTCTCCAAGATTGATCACATACTGGGCCATAAAACAGCCCTCCATAAATACAAAAGAATTGAGATCGTACCATGCACACTTTCAGATCACAATGCTATGAAATTCGAAATTAACCACAGGAAAAAGTCTGGAAAACCTCCAAGAATGTGGAGGTTAAAGACTACCCTACTGAAAAATGATTGGGCCAACCAGGTAATTAGAGAAGAAATTAAAAAATATATGGAAACAAATGAAAATGAAAATACAACAATCCAAAATCTCTGGGATGCAACAAATGCAGTCTTAAGAGGGAAGTTCATTGCAATCCAGGCCTATTTCAAGAAACTAGAAAAAGCGCAAACTCAAAACCTAACAGAGCACCTAAGGAAACTAGAAAGGGAGCAGCAAGAGCACCCCAAACCCAGCAGAAGAAGAGAAATAATAAAGATGAGGGCAGAAATAAACAAGATAAAATCCACAAAAACAATTGAACAGATCAATGAAACCAAGATTTGGGTTTTTTGAAAAAATAAAATTGATAAACCTCTAGCCAGGCTCCTCAGAAAGGGAGAGCACCCAGATAGACAAAATCATGAAGGAAAACGGATCTCTTACAGCAGATCCCTCAGAAATACAAGCAACCATCAGAGATGACTATGAAAAATTATATGCCGACAAACAGGACCATCTAGAAGAAATGGACAAATTCCTAAAGGCACATCCACTACCAAAATTTAAATGGGAAGAGGTAGAAAATCTAAACAGACCCATAACCAGTGAAGAAATCGAATCTGTTATCAAAAATCTCCCAATGAATAAAAGCCCAGGGCCAGATGGACTCCCAGAGGAATGCTACCAGACATTTAAAGCAGAGTTAACACCGATCCTTCTCAAGTTATTCCAAAAAACAGAAATGGAAGGAAGACTTCCAGACTCATTCTACGAAGCACATATCACTTTGATTCCTGAGCCAGATAGAGAGCCAACAAAAAAACAGAACTACAGGCCAATATCCTTAATGAATACGGATGCAAAAATACTCAACAAGATACTAGCAAATCGAATTCAACAGCACATAAAAAGAATTATCCATCATGATCACGTGGGATTCATTCCTGGGTTACAGGGCTGGTTCAATATTCACAAATCCATCAATGTGATGCATCACGTTAACAAAAGAAAAGAAAAAAAAACATATGATCCGGTTGATAGAGGCAGAAAAAAGCATCTGACAAAATACAGCACCCTTTCTTAATAAAAACCCTTGAGAAAGTCGGGACAGAAGGAACTTACTTAAACATCATAAAAGCCATTTATGAAAAGCCCACAGCCAATGTCATCCTCAATGGGGAAAAACTGAGAGCTTTCCCCCTGAAATCAGGGACACGACAGGGATGTCCACTCTCACCACTGCTGTTTAACATAGTGTCGAAGTCCCAGCATCAGCAATCAGACAACAAAAGGAAATAAAAGGCATCAGAATTGGCAAAGAAGTCGTCAAACTTCCACTTTTTGCAGATGACATGATACTCTACATGGAAAGCCCGACTGACTCCACAAGAAGACTTCTAGAACTGATCACTGAATTCAGTAAAGTTGCAGGGTACAAAGTCAACGTACAGAAATCGGTTGCATTCCTATACACCAATAATGAAGCAGCAGAAAGAGAAATCAAGAAACTGATCCCGTTCACAATTGCACAAAAAAAACCATCAAATACCTAGGAGTAAACTTAACCAAGGATGTAAAAGACCTATACGATGAAAACTATAGAAAACTTATGAAAGAATTTGAAAAAGAAAGAAATGGAAAAACATTCCATGCTCATGGATCAGAAGAATAAACATTGTGAAAATGTCATTACTACCCAAAGCAATCTACACATTCAATGCAATCCCCATCAAAATTGCACCAACATTCTTCTCAAAGCTAGAACAAACTATCCTCAAGTTCGAATGGAACCACAAAAGACCCGAATAGCCAAAGTAACATTGAAGAAGAAAACCAAAACAGGAGGCATCACAATCCCAGACTTTAGCTTCTACTACAAAGCTGTCATCATCAAGACAGTATGGTATTGGCACAAAAACAGACACATGGACCAATGGAATAGAATAGAGAGCCCAGAACTGGACCCACAAGTATATGGCCAATTAATCTTTGACAAAGCAGGAAAGAGTGTCCAATGGAAAAAAGACAGCCTCTTCAACAGGAGGTGTTGGGAGAGCTGGACAGCAACATGCAGAAGAATGAAACTAGACCACTTTCCTACACCATTCACAAAAATAAACTCAAAATGGATAAAGGACCTGAATGTGAGACAGGAAACCGTAAAAACCCTAGAGGAGAAAGCAGGAAGCAGCCTCCTCTATCTCAACCACAGCAATTTCCCCCTCAACACATCCCCAGAGGCAAGGGAATCAGGAACAAAAATGAACTATTGGGACCTTATCAAGATAAAAAGCTTCTGCACGGCAAAGGAAACAATTAAAAAAAACTAACAGGCAACAGACAGAATGGGAAAAGATAGTGGCAAATGGCATGTCAGATAAAGGGCTAGGATCCAAAATCTACAAGGCACTCACCAAACTCCACACCTGAAAAACGAATAATCCGGTGAAGAAATGGGCAGAAGACATGAACAGACACTTCTCCAAAGGGGACATCCAGATGGCCTACAGGCACATGAAACGATGCTCAGTGTCACTCATCGTCAGGGAAATACAAATCAAAACCACACTGAGTTACCACCTCACACCAGTCAGAGTCGCTAAAATGAACAAATCAAGAGACTACAGATGCTGGCGAGGGTGTGGAGAGACGGGCACCCTCCTACACTGTTGGTGGGAATGTAAACTGGTGCAGCCGCTCTGGAAAACAGTGTGGAGGTTCCTCAAAAAACTATCCATAGAACTCCCCTATGACCCAGCAATAGCACTGCTGGGGATTTACCCCAGGGATACAGGAGTGCTGATGCACAGGAGCACATGTACCCCAATGTTCATAGCAGCAATGTCAACAATAGCCAAATCATGGAAAGAGCCTAAATGTCCATCACCTGATGAGTGGATCAAGAAGATGTGGTATATATACTCGATGGAGTACTACATGACAATGAGAAAGAATGAAATCTGGCCATTTGTAGGAAAGTGGATGGACCCTGAGGTGTCATGCTAAGCGAAATAAGTCAGGCAGAGAAGGACAGAAACCATATGTTTGCACTCATAGGTCTAACAGGAGACCAGGAGAAACCTAATGGAGGACCAGGGGGAGGGGAAGAGGGAAAGAGAGTTGGGGGGAGAGAGGGATGCAAAACTTGAGAGACTACTGAATACTGAGAACAAACCAAGGGCTGAAGGGGGAGAGGGAGAGGGAAAGGGGGTGATGGCCATGGAGGGGGGCACTTGTGGAGAGAAGCACTGGGTGTTATATGGAAATCAATTTGACAATAAACTATTATTTAAAAAAAAAAAGACAACGTTACTTCAGTCCTCTTAAATTTCTTAAGACTGGTATCATGATCTTCCAAATGATCCTGGGGAATCTTCCATGTGCACTGATACTACTATTCGGGGAGCGGGGTGGGGGGAGGTATTCTGAGCAGGTCTGTTAGGTCCATTTGTTTTACTACAGTGCCGTTCCAGTCAGTATTTCCTTATCGACTTTGATCTATCCATTACTGAAAGCAACGTATTTAGAAATCTATAGTTTATATCTTTTGTGTGGAAAACTCAATCCACCTATGTATAAAGTAACTACTGATAAGTAAGGACTTACTATTGCCATCTTGTTCATGGTTTTCTAGCTGTTTTGTAGTTTTATTCCTTTCTTCCTCTCATGACATCTTCCTTTGTGATTTAACGATTTTTCATAAAAGAATGCTTTGTTTCCTTTGTGTTTTGCACATTAAAGCTATTTGTGATAACAGGAGCCTTGCATTAAAGACAGTTACAAATAACAGTCTATTCTCACCTGATAACTGCATGCCAGAACTCCACATTTCTACTTCCCACACACACATTAAATGTTGTGGTAACACAATGTACATCTTTTTTATATTGTGTACCCATCAGAAATTACTGAAACTTTCTGTTCTTTTTAATGCCCTTGACTTTTCACAAGAGGCTGACACACAACCATCGCGTTCTGGACGACCACACGCTTGCTGCTCCCAGTGAGTTTTGTACTCTCACGTGTTTTCATGTTACTGATGAGGACCCTTGCGCTTCGGCTGGGAGGGACGCTCCGCAGCGGCTCCAGCAGGGCAGGTGTATCCGTGCTGGCCTCCCTCAGCTTTTGTCTGAGGAAGTATTTCTTTCTCCTTTAGGAAGGAATGTCCTTTCTGAAGGACAGCTTTCCCAGATTCTTAGCTCTCAAGTAGTTTTCTACTTTCAGAACTGCAAATATATCTTTCCGTTCTCCCCTGGCCTGCAAGGCTTCTGCCGAGAAATCTGCTGAAGCCTTTGGGTATTCACCTGTTTGAAGTGAAATGGGTGTTTTTTCTCTGTTGCTTTCAAAATTGTCTTGATTTTTGATAGTTTCCTGTGTCTTGCTGAAGTCGGCTTCGGGTTGAATCTGTCTGGGGCCCTGTGAGATTCATGTGCTGAGATGGACAGACCTCTTCCCAGATTTGGGGGTTTCTTCACTAAGTTCTCCAACCCTTCGTTCTCTCTTCTCCTGGGCTCCCGCAGAGCAGAGTGGCTGCCTGACAGCGACGCAAAATTCACAGAGGCTTTTTTCGCTTTTCTTTCTTCTTTCGTTTTTCTCCTATAACTTAATAATATTATATATATTATAATATTGTAAATATATTATAATTAATATAGTTAATTTCGAATAACCTGTCTTGAAGTTCACAAATTCTTTCCTCTGTTTCCAGCAGTTCATGCTGTCTACTGCATTTTTCACTTCATTCATTGTATTCTTCAGCTCCAGTATTTGTTGGATTCTTTTCATGATTTCTATTTCTATTTCTCTACTGAACTTCTCGTTTTCCTCACGTATTTTTTGTTGAGTTGGTCTACGTGACTCTGCTAACCTTAACAATAAAACTGTTATTTTGCCAGGAAAAAAATGGGTTTATTCTGAACTGAAAATTGCAATCTGAGACAAGCAAGCTATGGCAAAACCGTAAGCAAGTCTGGGGAACAAGTCCAGAAAAGAGGCTTTTATAGAGCAAGGAGGTGTAGAGAAGGGCTGTTGCAAACTAGAAGAGCATTGGAGTAAACTGGGAGCCGGAAGTATAGTGGCTTCTCATTGGCTGAGCTGTTGCCAGGAAGATACCGTCCTTCCTCCTGCAGCGGCAGTAAAGTAGCAGCCGCAGGCGAGGTCCCGCTCCTCCTGCTGGGTCTGCCACCGACAACCAGGGCTTGGCACGAGCGCTCCCCCTGCTGGCCTCCTGTCTCCATTGCAGACAAGGCTTGCTTTTATTAATTTCACAGTTCTCTTGTAGCTCATCAAGCTTCTTTAAAACAGTTAAGTTTGAATCCTCTGACGATGCATACAGCTTCAATTCTTTGTGCTCAGTTACAGGAAAATTATTGTGTTCCTTTGGTGGCGTCACCTTCCCTTGCTTTTCTTTGTGTTTCTTCTAATCATGTGTTGCTAACTTTGCATTGATGAATCAGTCACCTCTTGCAGACCTTACAGATGGGTTCTGGTGGGGAAAGACCATCTGCGAATGGGTGCAGGACACCCGCGGGTGGGCCGCAGTGGCTCTGGCTATAGGACAGGCCCTGTGGCAGAGTCTCTGTGCGGGCCGATCAGCCAACGGCAGCATGAGTAAAGTCGTCGGGGGTCCTCAGGCCTGAAGGCTGCCGGCACCTTCTGATGTTTTTCTCCCATGGAGTGTCCCAGCTAAGGTGACCCCTCCTGGCACCGGGCCCGGCTTGGGGGTGGTGGCAGCACCGGTGGCTGAAGTTCAGGTGCCTGTGACACAGACATGGAGCAGAGGACTGGGGTGCAGGCGCCCACTGAGGGATGACGGCCCCAGGTGCCGGGGCACTGGCTCCCCCGCAGTGACTGTGGCTTCAGTGCACAAGTGCGGAGTTGTGGGGTCCAGAGCACAGGGGCACCCAGAGCAGCCAGGCTTCAGCAGTCTGGGGTCTGCACAGGGCTGGAGAGGTAGCAGGCAGCCCTGGTCCAAGGATGGCATAAGAGCAGATCCTTCTGGGAAGAGGGTACAACAGCATCTCCTTCCGCAGGGGGGTCAATGGCAGCGACGGCTGTTGGGTTACACCCTCAGCAGGCCTCTGGGGTCTGCCAACTAGCACGTGGGTCCTCGCCTGGAAAAGCCGTGGGGAGCTCAGGCTGCTGCAGGGGCTGCAGAGCTCCTCCGAGGGCTTCCCCAGAGCATGCCACTGGGTACCAGGATGGCGCTCGCCGTGGGACCGACAGAGCCCCGCCGTCTTTGATTCTGGCCATTTCCTCACACCTCATGTAAGACCATCTCCCCAGGGATCCTTTCCAGGCAGTTTTCTCTATTTTTGCTCCACTGGGTTGCCACAGGTTCTTAGCCGGACACTTACGCCCTCCCAAGACCGTTTCCTCGAATGGACTTATGGGGGCAGGAAGGCTGGCACCTCCTATGCTGCGTCCTGTTGTCGTCCCTCCTCATCATGGGCGGGGGGGGGGCGATTTGTCTCTCTCTCTCTCTGGTTTTCATCGGAGCAGAATTCTCCACTCCCCACATGAATTCCATTTGTCCTTTCCCTTTTTCTCAACAACTATCATCTCTTTTGCAACATCTGGCTGCGTCCGTCTGTTCCACTCTGATGAACACTTGGCTGTGACCGTGCGGCACCCACCCCTCCTCTGTGTGGCCGGGAAGAGCCGTCCCCCCTTCCAGCTCCAGGGATGCGCACACCACGGTCTCAGCACCCAGCCACCTGTCCACACGACTGCTTCGGGGACAGGCCTGGCTCCGAGTCTGCAGAGTCGAGTCAGGGCCAGAACTTCAGGACCCTTCTGAACACAAATAATTCTGGCTGCACTTGACCCTGGAGGACCAACCCACTGAGGTCTTCCAGCAAGCCTACGACCACAAAGGACAAATGCGAGAGGGTTTTTAATTACTGATATAATTTTTCTATGTCCATAGCACTTTTCAGATTTTCCATTTCTCCTTATGTACGTGTGGTAAGTTACACTTCTCCAGGACATCATCCACGTTTTCAAATTTATAGGCACGCAGCCACACGTAACACCCTCTTTTTCTCAGCGTCAGTCAGACTGCAGCAATGTCTTCCTCATTCCTGGTATCGACTGTGCCTTCTCTCTCCTACACCCGGCCTCACCGGGGGCGCACCCATTTTATCAGACATTTCACAGAACCAACTTCAAACTTCGTTGACACTCTTTCATATGTTTGTTTTGTATTTTATTAACTCATGCTCTTATCTGTTGCATTTCCTATTTGAGCTTTTCTTTGTATAGTGGACAATATTGACTTCGGCTTTTCCTCCTTTCTAATATATGCATTTCTGCAAAATTATAGATGTAGCTGCATGCCCAAGTTCTGATATGTAATATTTCCACTTGCATGATTTTCATGTCATTACCATTCTGAATCCTTTCTTGATTTCCATTATAATTCCTTCTTTGCCTCAAGAGATATTTATATGTGCAATTCTTTTTTTTTTTTAATACTTCTTAAGATGTTATTTTTTGAGAGAGAGAGAGAGGGTAGAGAGAGCACCCAAGCTGGGGAAGGGCAGAGAGAGACACAGGAATAGAGGGAATCCCAAACAGGCTCTACACACTGCTAGCACAGAGCCCAACACAGGGCTCAGACTCATGAACCATGAGATCATGACCTGAGCCAAAATCAAAAGACACTTCACCAACTGAGCCACCCAGGAGCTCCTATAAATGCATTTCTTAACTGAAAAACATGGAATTTTTTTAGGTATCTCATTTTTTCGTTCCAGCTTACCCAACTGTAGCTGGAGAACACGCATTGACTGATTTGGATCTTTGAGGTTTGTTGAGATGTGCTTTGTGTCCTGCACATGACTGATTTAAAAATACCCTATGTTGGTTAAGAGTCTGGCTCTTGGTTTAGGCTCAGGTCATAATCTCACAATTTCGTGGGTTAGAGCCCTGTGCCAGGCTCTGTGCACTGACCAGGCAGAGCCTTCTTGGGATTCCTCTTTCCTCTCTCTGCCCCTCCCCTGCTCATGCTCTGCCTCTCAAAAAAAAAAAAAAAAAAATTGTTCTTAATCCTTAAAAACAAACTGCCCTATGTGGACTTGAAAAAAATGTGTATTCTTCAGCCACTGTGTGATCTACATATGAACCAAGATTGCTAATTCTATTAAAATCCATTATACCTTTAATGACTGTTGTCTTCTGTTCCCATAATGACTAGATCTATTTCTTCGTTTACTTCTGTTCGTTTTGCTTTATGTATGTTGAGGCTACATTACGAAAGCCACGCAAATACAGAATTCTGTCTTCCTGGGGAGCGGCACCTTCCACCATTATGATTTTGCCCTAAAGCCTGTTTTGTCTGATACAAAAGATCTACACTAGCTTTCTGTTTTTTTAATAGTTTATTGTCAAATTGGTTTCCATATAACACCCGGTGCTTCTCCCCACAAGTGCCCCCCACCATGACCATCACCCCTTCCTTCCCTCCCCCTTCAGTCCATGGTTCGTCTTCAGTATTCAGTAGTCTCCCTTCATCTGTGTCCCTCTCTTTCCCCCTTCCTCTCCCCATGGTCCCCTGTCAGGTCTGTCCTGTTAGACCTCTGAGTGCAAACATATGGTATCTGTCCTTCTCTGCCTGACTTATTTCGCTCAGCTTTCTTTAGGTCAGTATTTGCATACTGTTTCCCTGGTGTCTTTACATTTAACTTTGTATATTCTTAGGTCTTAGTTTTTTGTTTCCTTTTTGCATATTTGGCAAACTTTGATATGTAGTCCACTTCTGTTTAATTATTGATCTATTTGGTAGAAACTACCATCTTACTGGTTGACTTTTTATGTGTTCTGCTTGTTCAATGTTACATTTTCTCCCTTCCTGCTCTTCTGTTTTTGAAGCATTCTTCCCCACTACAGCCCGCCAAGAGCGTGTGAGCAACCGACTATTTTCCACAGCAGCTTTCTAGAGACAACCGTGCGCGTTCTGGACGCTGGCCCTTCCCAGACAAGGCAAGCGCCCAGCAGCCCCGGAGTGCTCCTCCTCGCCCCTGATAAAGCTCCCTGTGTTTTCACCTATTGCAGCACGACAAGCGCGTCTCAACTCTGACACACACGACGCCTTCCACAGCTGACGTTCTCTGAGATCTGCCGGGTTATCCACAACGCCCTGCTCTCATTCCCCTGCATTCCCCACGTTCCCCTTAGGATCACCGGGCTTCTTGCCTAACGAGATCTCCTCCAGGATCTCTCCAGTGAGATGTGGATGAGGCGACACATTGGTTTGGTCTTTGTGCGTCTTGCCTTAGGCAGAACCCTAGCCCCAGGCGGACTGAACTGATGCCCTCATTCACAGGAGGGCAGCCGACAGTTCCTGGTCGCCTGACAAACACGGGCCACCCCTGGAGAGGCATTCTCTCAATTCTTCCGTTTGCCTCTGGTTTTCACTACTTTCACTACAATATATTTAAATATATTGTTTCTCTCAGTTTAGAGGCCGTCTTGAATCTGTGGTCAGTGCCTTTCAACTCTACATCACCTCCTCCAACGTGATACTGTCCTATTCTTTTCCTTTCTGGGGTACCAATTATATCATATGTTTGACTACCTCACTGAAATATATTTTGTAGCTCCTTTTATTTTTTTTAGTTTTTTTGTTAATTCTCCCTCCAGCAATGTACAAACATCCTGTGAGTCTTAGTTTTAACTACTGTGTCTTTCAGCTCCACAATTTCTGTTCAGTTGGGATGTTTTGCTTGGGGTATATAAGCAAAATCATCACCACAGTCAACATAATGAATATAGTCATCATTCTCCCAGAGGTCTGTTCATGACCCTTGTAATCTACACACACACACCCCCTTTCCTGCCATACTCTCCTTCCCAGACAACTACTGACCTGCTTTCTGTCTCTACAGTCTCCATTTATATGTGATCACATAACATGACTTTTGTCTGGCTTCTTTCACTTAGCACAGCTATTTAGAAAATCACCCATGCTGTCGTAAATCCCAGTAGTTCATTCCTTTTTTATTACAGAGGAGCATGACGCTGTACAGATAAACCACAGTATGTGTACCTGTGCCTGCTGACGGGTGTGTGGCTAGGTCAAGGGTTACGCCAGGCTAAGTAAAGCTGTTACCAACATCTCTGAAAACCCTCACGTGGACTCTGCTTTCATTTCTTTCGCACAAGGAAAGGCTATTAGATAACCAGTGAAACCACTTAGGCCTGGACAGTTCTTTTTAGGGAGAGACTTTGCACTATAAAATCAGTCTTTTAAAATCAGGTTAACCACTCCATCCTGGAGGTTTTGCAGGCTGTGGCCTCTGTGGAATTAGTGCCTTTCACCTGAGTTGTCAAATTCATGTGTGTAGGTTTCTTCATAATATTCCATAACGATGATACAATGATTATTATTCCCTTACGCAGATATTGTCATGATATCTCTCTTTTATTCCTGATACTGGTATTCAGAGATTTATTAAAATTAGTGATTTCTGTCAAAGAACCAGATTTTTGTTTCACTAACTTTGTTGTTTTTGTTTCAAATTTCATCGATTTCTGCTCTTTATTCTCTTCATTTTGCTTGCTTTGGATTTATTTTTTACTAGTTTTTTTTAAGATGAAAGCTTGAATTATTGAATTGAGATTTCTTTTTTCATCTAACCACGTGGTGCCATAAATTTCCCGCTAAGTACTGCATTAACTGCATTCCACAAATTTTAATATATTGAATTTTCATTCTCATTCATTTCAAAATGTTTCTGATTTTCCTTGAGACTTATTCTTCAACTTACAGATTTCTCTATTACTGAGAGAAGAGGGTTACAGTGTCCAACTATAACTGTGGGTTTGTCCATGTCTCCTTTCAAAATAAGGGAGCTCAGTGGGTAGGTGCATTCATATACAGAACACTTATGTCTTCTTAACTAACTGGCCCTTTCATGTGACGTCGTGGTGGGGGCTTTTCTCTCTTTAACTGAAGCATAGTTGACTTACAGTATGATGGGTGCACATCATACTGATTTAATATTTTTCTACATTACAAAATGGAATCTAAACCCACATTTTTCAATAATAACACTGAATGTAAATGGACTGAATGCTCCAACCAAACGACACAGGGTAGCAGAATGGATCGAAAACCAAAGCCCATCTATTTGCTGTCTACAAGAGACTCACCTTAGACCTGAAGACACCTTCAGGTTGAAACTAAAGGGATGGAGAAATATCTATCATGCGACTGGAAGCCAAAAGAAAGCCGGAGTAGCCATACATATATCAGACAAACTGGACTTTAAAGTAAAGGCAGTAACAAAAGATGAAGAGACATTATATAATTACAGGGTCTCTCCATCAGGAAGAGCTAACAATTATAAACATCTATGTGCCAAATTCGGGAGCACCCAAATACATAAAAAAATTAATCACAAACAGAAACAATCTTATTGATAAGAATGTGCTAATTGCAGGGGACTTTAATACTCCACTGACAGCAATGGATAGATCAACAAGACAGAAAATCACTAAAGAAACAACGAACCTGAACGACATATTGGAACAGACGGAATTAATAGATATATTTAGAACTCTGCATCCTGAAGTTGGGAAATTCACCTTCTTCTCGAGTGCACATGGCACATTCTCCAAGACAGATCACATACTGGGGCATAAAGCAGCCCTCCATAAGTATAAACGAATTGAGATCATACCATGCACACGTTCAGATCACAATGCTATGAAATTCGAAATTAACCACAGGAAAAAGTCTGGAAAACCTCCAAGAATGTGGAGGTTAAAAACCACCCTACTAAAGAATGATTGGGCCAACCAGGCAATTAGAGAAGAAATTTAAAAATTTTTGGAAACAAATGAAAACAAAAATACAACAATCCAAAATCTCTGGGACTCAGCAAAGGCAGTCCTAAGAGGAAAGTATATTGCAATCCAGGCCAATCTCAACAAACAAGAAAAAGCGCAAATTCAAAATCTAACAGAGCACCTACTGGAACTAGAAGGGGAGCAGCAAGAGCACCCCAAACCCAGTAGCAGAAGAGAAATAATAAAGATCAGGGCGGAAATAAACAATCTAGAATCCAAAAAAAACAGTTGAGCAGATAACTGAAACCAAGAGTTGGTTCTTTGAAAAAATAAACAAAATTGATAAACCTCTAGCCAGGCTCTTTAGAAAGAAAAGAGAGAGCACCCAGATAGACAAAAATCACGAATGAAAATGGATCTATTACAACCAATCCCTTAGAAATACAAGCAATCATTAGAGATTACTATGAAAAATGATATGCCAACAAACTGGACAACCTAGAAGAAACAGACAAACTCATAAACACACATGCACTACCAAAATTCAAACGGGAAGAGATAGAAAACATGAACAGACCCCAAACCAGTGAAGAAATCGAATCCATTATCAAAAATCTCCCAATGAATAAGAGCCCAGGCCGGATGGATTCCCAGGGGAATTCTACCAGACATTTAAAGCAGAGCTAATACCCATTCTTCTCAAACTATTCCAAAAAAATAGAAATGGTAGGAAAACTTCCAAACTCATTCTATGAAGCCAGCATCACCTTGATCCCAACCAGAGACCCAGCAAAAAAAAGAGAACTACAGACTAATATCCTTAATGAATACAGATACAAAAATATTCAACAAGATACTAGCAAATCAAATTCATTCAACAATGCATAAAAATAATTATCCATCATGATCAAGTGGGATTCATTCCTGGGTTACAAGGCTGGTTCAGTATTCCCAAATCCATCAATGTGATCCATCACATTAACAAAAGAAAAGAGAGGAAGGAGCCAAGATGGCAGAGAGGAAGGGAGCTCTGTAAACTTCATCCGCCCCATCTATTGATGTGAGAAGGACATTACTCTCATCTGCAAGGTTGGGAGGAGAAAATACAGACTCCAGAAAGAAGACAACCTCAAAGATGCTTGAGTGAGTGAGTGCGAACTGGGGAGACTGGGAAATGGGCCAGCCTGAGATGGGCAGGGGAGGTGGGAGCCCCAGCCCAACACGGGGGCAAGCGCGCAGAGCCCGAGAGACAAAGGGAAGAGAAAAACGGAACACGCTCATAGCGCCTTCTCTAGAGAAGAGATAAAGAATGTTTAACCGCGCTCAGAGAAAGAAACTCTCACCCCATATATAACTGCTGGGCGGCCCAAGTCCCGAACCCGGGTGGCACAAGGGGAAAAATAGCCTCCAGCCCTGCGCCATCCCGGCAGGAGCGCACCTCGTTTCCACGGCGCATCTCACCTCCAGCACTGGCCGCGCTAATCCCGAATCCTGGGTGCCAACGGGGAAAGAACAGCGCTCACCTGCACAAGATCCAGGCAGGGGGTTGGCGGCGGCGGCACCTGTGGCGGCAGAGGCGGCTGTGTTGGCTGTGGCAGCTGTGGCGGCGGAGCGCACACCTGGTTTCCAGCAGCGCCCTGCGTCTCAGGAAGCAGCACCAATCCCAGCTGGCGCCAAGAGAAACTGCTCCTCCCCCCATGCAATCCTGGCAGGGAGTTGCCAGAGACAGTGGCGACCGAGGCTGACGCGCGCTTCGGCTGCGGGAGCGCGCCTCATTTCCGGCACGCCCTGTGCCTCAGGCAGCAGCAGTGCGAATCCGGCTGCACCAAGAGAAACTGCTCCCTCCCACTACGCGCGATTCCGCTAAGAAGCCAGCCGCCAAAGCAAGTACATTTCATCTGTGGTAGCATGAAAGTGCATGGCCTGGGGCGCCTGGGGGGCTCAGTCAGTTAAGCATCTGACTTCAGCTCAGGTCATGATCTCACAGTCTGTGGGTTCGAGCCCCATGTCAGGCTCTGTGCTGACAGCTCAGAGCCTGGAGCCTGCTTCAGATTCTGTGTCTCCCTCTCTCTCTGCCCCTCCCCCATTCATGCTCTCGGTCTCTCAAGAATAAATAGAAAAGTAAAAAATTAAAATAAAAAAAAAGTGCATGGAGTAGGATTTTGAAATGAGGCAGGCCTGGAAAATACAGCTTGGCTCAGCTGTGGCATAGGGAGGTCGGACTCATAAGAGTGGCCTGCAGTGCTTAATTCCAGCAGAGCTTGGGGGGGGCCGGCATTCTTCTCTCTGCAACCACCAAGGTGGGGCCTCTGAGAGCAGCCCCCCAAGACCTATACACCAAACGATACCTATCCATGAGGGGGGCTGCTGCTTTTTTTGTACTTATTTTTTTATTATCATTACCTTTTTTACCTTTTTTTATTTTGTTTTTAAATTTTTACTCTTTATTCTCCTTTTTCCTTTCTCCGTTTTTCTTTTCTTCTCTTGCCATCCAGATATGTTCTCCCTTATCTCATCCTTATCTCTCCCCTCAACTGGTTATACAGTTTTAGACTGTCCATTGTCCTTTGTCGTCTCTGCCCCTATTTTTTTCTTCTTTTCTTCTCTTTCCTCTCCCTTCCTTTTCTTTTCTTCCTTTCCCCTTTTTAATTTGTTTGTTGGATTTGTCTGTACGTTTGCGTGCTTTTGTTCCCTGTTTATTTGTCTGTCTGTTTTCCTTTTTCAGGGCTACCCCCAGAAACAAGCCAAAGTGTGCATGACGGCGAGTCCCAAATATCGCTGAGTAGGGAAATAAAATAACCAAAGGCACAAGAAGAGAAACTGAGAGACACCATTAAAAGAACATTTCCTGAAACAACAGGCCCTGGACAGTCAATGAGCCTCCTTTAACAGAGCAATATTAACAGGTGCACAGAGCACAACGAGCCTTTTAAAACTGAAAACAGACAGAAAACTAGCCAAAATGACAAAACGAAGGAACTCTCCCCTGAAGAAACTCCAGGAAGAAGTCACAGCCACAGAACTGCTCAAAACAGATCTAAACAACATAACTCAACAAGAATTTAAAACAATTGTCATAAAATTAATCGCTGGGCTTGAAAACAGCATCAGAGAAGCTACTGATACGATGACTAGGGACTTTCAAAATAGGTGTGACAAGTTAAAAAAGGCTATAAATGAGGTGAATAATAAAATGGAGGTGGCCACCTCAAGGATTGGAGAGGCAGAGAGAAGAATAGGTGAATTAGAAAACACAGTGATAGCAAAAGAGGAAGCCGGAAAAAAAAAAAAAAAGAGAGAGAGAGAGAAACTGACCCAGGAGCAGGAAAGGAGAATTCGAGACTTGAATGATACAAACGGAACAACATCCGTATCATAGGAATTCCTGAAGAGGAAGAAAGAGAGGTCCTGAAGGGATACTAGACCAAAGTATAACTGGGAATTCCCAAATCTGGGGAAAGAAACAAACATTCAAATTCAAGAAGCACAAAGAACTCCGTTACGACATAATTTCAATCAAATTTTGACAAGACATATCATAGTGAAACTGGCAAAATATAAAGACAAAGAGAGATTTCTGAAAGCAGCTAGGGAGAAAAGGGCCCTAAGATACAAAGAGAAACCTGTCAGAGTGGTTACAGACCTATCTACTGAAACTTGGCAGGCCAGAAAGGAAGGGCAGGAAATCTTCAATGTGATGAAGAGGAAGAATATGCAGCTAAGAATTCTTTATCCAGCAAGCCTGTCATTCAAAATAGAAGGAGAGATAAAGGTTTTCCAAGTAAACAAAAGTTGAGAGAATTCATGACTACCAAAGCAGCCCTACAAGAAATCCTAAGAGGGACTCTATGAGGGAAATGTAGCAAGGAATACAAGGTGCCAGAGACACCACTACAAACATGCACTCTACAGGGAACACAATGAATCTAAACCCACATTTTTCAATAACAACACAATGTAAATGGACTGAATGCTCCAACCAAACGACACAGGGTAGCAGAATGGATAGAAAACCAAAATCCATCTATTTGCTGCAAAACATGAGAAAATACTGAATACTGAAAACGAACCAAGGGCTGAGGGGAAGGGGGAGGGGATAAGGAGGTGGTCATGGAGGGGGGCACTTGTGGGGAAGAGCACTGGGTGTTATATGGAAACCAATTTGACAGTAAACTATTTTTTAAAAAATGACCCCCATAGGGGCGCCTGGGTGGCTCAATTAAAAAATGACCCCCATAAGTTCAGTTACCATTTATCACCATACAGTTGTTACAATCTTACTATATTCCTTATACCGTTCTTTACATCCCCATGACTTATAAAACTTGTTGTCTGTACCTATTGATCTCCTTTACCTACTTAGCTCATCCCCTAGCCCCTCCCTTCTGTGGTAAACAAAGGCTTGTTTACTGTATCTATGAGTCTGTTTCTGTTTAGTTTGTTAATTTGTCCTTTTCTTTTCTGTTCATTTGTTTTTAGATTTCACATATAAATGAAATAATATGGCTCTGTCTGACTTATTTCCCTTAGCATAATACCCTTTAAGTCCATCTATGTTGTTGCAAATCATGAGCTTTCATGCTTTTTTATGGCTGAGTAATGTGTGTACATGTGCGTGCGTCACATCTTCTTTATCCACTCATCTACTGATAGACACAGGATACTTCCTTATCTGGGCTATTGCGAATAATGAAAACAATGCCACAGGAACGCATGTATCTCCTCAAATCAGTGTTTTCATTTTCTTTAGATAAATACCACAATGGAATTGCTGGGTCATATGACAGACACTAATTTCTTGAGGAAACTCCACGCTGTGTTCCATGGCGGCTGTACCAATTACTCCCTCCAGCAGTGCACAAGGGTTTCCTTTTCTCCACGTCCCCACCAACACTTGTTATTTCTTGTCTTTTTTTCTTTGCAGCCGTTCTGACAGGTGTGGGGTGATATCTCCTTGTGGTTCTGACTTGTGTTTCCCAGATGATGAGTGATGCTGAGCATCCTTCCATGTGTCTGCTGGCCGTCTGGATGTCTTTTTTGGAGAAGTGTCTGTTCAAGTTCTCTGCCCATTTAATCAAGTTGTGGGTTTTTTTTAAAATTAACTTGTGCAAGTTCTTTATACATTTTAGATATTAACCCATCAGATGTACGGGTTACAAGTATCTTCTCCTGCAAGGCTGCCTTTTCATTGGTTGACGGTTTCCTTTGCCGTACACAAGCTCTTCAGTTTGATCCCGTTGTTTAGCTTCCGCGGCCCTTGCCTATGGAGAGCGGTCCAGGTTAATTCTTCTGCACGGGGCTGTCCAATTTTCCCAACACCATTTATTGAAGGGACTGTCTTTTCCCCACAGTATTTTTTCCCCTCTTTTGTCATAAAATAATTGACCACATCTGCATAGGTTTATTTCTGGACTCTTTATTCTACTCCACTGATCTGTGTGTCCGTTGTCATGCCCGGACCACACTGTCTTGATTACTACAGCTTAATAATATAGTTTGAAATCAGGGAGCACGATACCTCCAGTTTTGTTCTTCTTTCCCTAGATGCTTTGTTTATTTGGGGTCTTCTATGGTTCCACACAAATTTTAGAACTCTTTGTTCCAGTTCTATGAAAACTGCTAGTGATATTTTAATAGGATTGCATTGAATCTATAGATTGTTTTGGTAGTGATATGGACATTTTAACAATATTATGTTTCCAACCCGTGAATGAGGTAAATCCTTCTATTTATTTGTGTTGCCAGATTCTTTCATCGTCATAGTTTTCAGAATACAGGTCTTTCCTTTTCTTGGTAAAATTTATTCCTAGGTATTTTCTTCTTTTTGATATAACTATAAATAAGGTTGTCTTCTTAATTTCTGGCAGTTCATTTTTAGTGTATAGAAAGAAAGGCAACGGACTTACGTGTGTTAATTTTGTGCACTGCAACTTCACTGAGCCTGTTTACGGGCACACCTCAGACACACCGTGGTTCTGTTTCAGACTCCGGGCATAAAGCAAACACTGCAATAAAGCAACTCGCAGGAGTTTTGTTTTCCAGTACGTGTAATAGTTTGCTAAGTGTGCGATAACATCAGAGATTTTAAAAAGCAATGTAAACACCGTCACTTAGAAATATCTCTGAGACCCGTGCATAGCTCAGTTGGTGAAGCATCTGACTTTGCAGGTCATGACCTCACGGTTCAGGCATCTGAGCCCTGCGTCGGGCTCTGTGCTGGTAGCATGGAGTCCGCCTCAGACCCTCAGTCCCCCTTTCTCTACCCCTCTGCTGCTCTCTCAAAAACAAGTAAATATTTTTTAAATGCTTTAATCTCTAAAAATCTGCTATCATCTGAGCTTATAGCAAGTAATAATCTTTCTGCTGGTCTTGCCTTGATGTTGATAAATGTTGCCCGACCAAGGTGGTGGTGGTGGTGAAAAACTGGGCTGGCTGTGCCATTTCCTTCCGAGAAGAAAACACTGAAGTTTGCCACTTTGACTCCTCTTTTTATGAGCAATTTCCCCATAGCACGCAGTGCTGTTTGATACCACTGAGCTTTCAGAACTGGGGTCAATCATCTCAAATGCTGCCACTGCTTTATTAAGTGTATATAATATTTTATTTAATATAATATATATTATAGAATATTCTTTTCTTTGTTTTCATTTCAACAGTCTTCATAGCATTGTCCCCAGGAGTAGATTCCATCTCAAGAAACCACTTTCTTTGCTCATCCATAAAAAGCAACACTTCATCCATTCAGGTTTTATGAGAACGCAGCACTTGAAGTATAATAATAATGAAAAAGCTTGAAGTATTCCAAGAATTACCAAAATGTGACACAGACACAAAGTGAACAAACTCCTCTGGGGAAATGGTGACCACAGACCCCGACACAGGACCGCCACAGCCGCGCCATCCCTAAGAACCAGAGCGCCTGTGAAGGCCACGGGGTACGGGATGAGGTCTGCTTCTATGAGTTCCGGCAGCTTCTTGGCGGAGCCTCGAGTTTTCCGTGTGTGACGTCACATCATCTGCAGCGAGAGGCAGCGCTAGTACTTCCGTTCTAATTTAATTTGGGCGCGTTTTCTCTCTCTTCCTGGCCTGACCGCCGCAACCAGGACAGCCAGCGCCCCGCTGAACGAACGTGGTGCGAGTGGGCACCCTGGTCTGTTTCTTGACCTTAGAAGTTCTTTTAATGTTTTGTTGAATTTCGTTTGCTAATATTTTATTAAGGCTTTTTGCATCTACGTCCGCCAAGGATACCGATTTGTAATTTTCTCTTATTTGTAGTGTCTTTGCTTTGGTATCAGGGTGACGCTGGCCTCACAGAAAGAGTCTGGATGCATTCATTCCTCTTCCGCAATAGTTTGAGAAAGACAGGTACCAACTTTTCTTTAAACGGTTGATAGATTCAAGAGGCAAAGATGGCAGCAGAGTAGGAGGACCCCAGGCCTGCCTCATCCCACAAACAGAACTAGTTATGAAATCATCCTAAATGTCCCTGGAATCTACCTGGAGGCTGGCAGAACCAACTCCACAGCTAAAGGTAGAGAGGAAGCACATGAAGAAGGCAGGAAGTGCAGAGTCACGGCTTGGGAGAGAAACGGGCAGTGGCCGCTGCCCTGGGGAAGGCGCCGTGGTCAGGATGGACGAGAGACAGACTCACCCACGGGGGCAGCACACAAGGAAAACTAATCCCCAGAGGATTCGGCCTGGAAAGCAAGAGGCGCCAAATTTTGTGAGTTCTTGCAACCCGAGGGGCTCAGCGCCTGTTACAGGTCAGCGGGCTCGGCCGGGATGGAGCCTGGCCGGTATTCTGTCGCTCCGGGGGAGAAGGCAGGCCGACAGCTCACCGGCACACAGTGTGGGGACAGGGATCGTGAGAGCACCTGTGGGCTCACCTCAGAACGCGTCCCAGGGAGGCATCCCTCAGAGACAGACTGCGCTGGGAACGAAGGAGCTCTCCAGTGCCACTTCCCTCCCCTGCCCCTCGACGCAAGCACAGAGCCACCTGCGGAGGCCGGCGCAGCTCACGGACCGTGCTTACACCAAGCCCCGCTCCGACCGTGCTCCACAAAACTACCCTTCCCGGTCACGCTCGCCTGGGTCCCAGCACGGGACCCTGTCCCCCCGAAGACCAGCCTAACCCCCACCCGCACTGCACCTCCCAACTGGGGAGTTCTGCCAGGCTTCTGTTCCGGCAGCAGCGGCAAGAAGGCTCATCTCACAAGCAGACCGAGCACACCTAAGACCCGCCACGTGCAGGCCAGGGACCAGACACTGCCCACAGGAGACACAGAGCCCCCGAAGTCAGCTGGTCAGGAGAACGAAAGCAGCCAGGACACAAAAGCGGAGCCCACACAGCATACACTGGAGACACCCCCTGCACGTGAGGCCCCGGGGACCAGGGGACACTACACCGCAGGACACGGACGATCTCCTCCTAATAAGGCCACTGCCCCCAAGAACAGAAGACACAGCCGACTTGCCTAACAGAAACAGGGACAGAGCCGTAAACAAAATGAGAAGACAGAGAAATTTATCCCAAATGAAAGAACATGACAGGGCCACAGCTGGAGACCTGCACGAAACAAATACAGATACTGTGCCTGAAAGAGTGTTGAAAGCAGTGATCACAAGGATACTCACTGGGCCTGAGAAAGGGGGGCAGACATGACTGAGACCCTTACCACCAAGGTAAGAAATAACGGCAGAGATTTAGGGCTCAATAAACAAAATGAGAATACGCCTGGTGGCACGGATAGCAAATTGGAAGAAGCAGAACCGCAGATTAATGACCTACAAGACGAAGTAATGAAAATTAATCAAGCTGAACAAAAGAGAGAAAAAAGAACTATGCAATACAAGCATAGACTTAGGCAACTCAGCGACTCAACCAAACACAGTAACATCCGTATTCAAGGACTCTCAGAAGAAGAAAGACAAAAGGGTGCATGAGATCCATTTGAAAAAATAAGAGCTGAAAACTTCCCTCATCTGGGGAAGGAAACAAACCCAGGATGCACAGAAAACTCCCATCAAAATAAACAAAAGCAGATCTACACCAAGATACACTGTAATTAAAACGGCAAAATACAGCGATAAAGACATTTAAAGCAGCAGGACAATTAAAAAATTATACACAAGGGAGACCACATAAGTCTATGAAGCAGATTTTTCAACAGAATCCAGAAGCCAGAGGAGAGTAGCCTGGTGTAGTCCAAGTGCGGAGTGGGGAAAATCTAGCAAAAACACCCCATCCAGCAAGGCTATCATTCCCAATAGAGAAGAGCTTCCCAGACAAAACAACCCGAAGGACTTCCGGAGCACTAAGTCACCCCTGCAGAAACTGTTGCAGGGGCGCACTTGGAGGAGAGACCGAGGGTGACAGGGTAACTGCAGGAAACCCAGAAGCAGCAAATATGAGTGTTCCTGTAAATATTCAGTCAAGGAACTCACAGAATGAAAGGATGTAAAACATGAGACCATACACCTAAACCGTGAGGATGGGAATAAAGAATAGCTTCAAACCTGAATGATCATTGACTTAACAGTGCTACATGCAGGCGTTTTCTAAAAACTTAACGGTAACCATGTACCAAAACCCGTTAATAAAGATGCAGCATTGATTGTACCCTCACACTGTCCTGGCCTCAGGCCACGAGGCACCAGCGGGAAATGCTAAGCTCACCACCAGCCCAGGAATCCCTGGAATCCTGGCACGCTGCCCCGTCCTCCTGTTGCTGCTTACTTCCGGAGCCTCGGAGAGCCGCGCCTGCCCCGGCGCCTGTGAGCGGCGAGGCTCAGCGAAGGGCTGGGCTGTGTACATACTCCCGCCTCACCCAGACTCTCCGATTCCTTATTAGCCGCCAGAGTGTGTCGGTAAAGTTGCACAACTGCGAGGTCCAGAACACAGCTGCCTTCCTGCAGTAAGGAGCCGCGTGCTCTGCCTGAGCACAGGCACGTGCCCCGACATCGCCCTGGTGCGGGCGCCGAGCTGAGGTGGCGCCCGGCCTGCCCCTCCTCCAGCAGGACTCCGCTCCTCCGTAGCCTGCGGCGCAGCCGCCAGCCCCCCTGCAGGAAGGGGACTGCCTCCGAGGGAACACGGCCAGCACCGGGCCACCCCACGTCCTGGGTCTCCACCCTGCCCTGGGCCCTGGCCTGACCTGCACGGCCTTCAGACGCCCAAAGACCTTCAAGCTGACGATCTTTATGGTTGACCCACCCTCTCTGGCCATCCTCAGTGACGGGTTCATCCCAATGAACAACTGCTCTCCCTGACAGGGGCCACTTTTTTTTTTTTAAATAAATAACGAAACTGGATCCCAAAGGTTCTCTGAGATCAGTGAACAGAAGAGGGAATTAGGGTTTAAGTTGGACACATCCTATGAATCGCTGAACCACAAGGGAAGCTGACTTTGTGTCCGAAAGGACCTGGGTGTGCGTGTGCTACGTGAAGTAACAGCAGACAAGCACATTCTTGTTTTAAGTCTGAGCCGTTGAGGACAGTGCTGCTGCCCCCCGGGCCCCTCGCCCGGCGCGGGCCGGGTCTGTTCACGGCTCTGCTGGGGTTCTGTTCCCAGGCAGACCTTTCCTTGGCGGGAACAAACCTTCAGAAATATAACGTAAGTCAACGGGAACTCATGACAGAAAATGAAAAATAAGTTACAAACACTTTTCACCCGTGTGTTTCATGGGTGCGCCACCCATAAGGTTAGGTCGAGTTACATAACTGGCAACTTTCTCCTGCCAGCTTACAGGGAATTAAACCTTAATCTGTTCAAGTGATTATTTTCAACCTCCTAAGGGACCACAGAATCAGGACTTAACACAGCCCCCAGGGCAAGCCTGCTGGCATCTGTCTCCACGTGGCCAGATCAGTATCAGTTTTCCTTGGGGACAATTTAAAATCAGTCTCAGTACCTGAAAGGGACTTTCCCACCCCACCCCCAGAGTAGGCGGAGCAAGGAGGAAAATGTCCTTCCAGGTGGGCCACACAGAGGAAAGAAGTAGGAGGTAGGAGCCATCGCCCACACCAGTAAGAGAGAGAAAGGGCAGAGTCCCCCACACACAGCTGAGTGACGCGGTTGATGACAGTAAGGACGGCCCGAGCCTGAGCGCCACCTCAAGGAGGTGGAAGACTAGGAGGACGTGTGTGGTGCACGAGGCACGCTGGACATCGGGTGCCGGTGCGGGCTGAGCCGGCACACCAAGTCACCGGGGAGAGGGGCGTGGGGCTCCAGCTGCTCCTACCTTGGCTGGCTTCTGGCTGCATGGCACTCAGAGGAAGTGGGGGTGAGGACTCTGGGGGCTCCGCCACCGGGTGCTCCGCCACCGGACAGATGATAAACCACCTCTTGCCTGTGTGCAGAACTACAGGGCAGGACAGAATAGCAGGAGAGAGAGAGTGAGTTTCTCCCACAGCTGACCAGACCCCTCACCACTGGCACCAGACCTGCCCTAAGAGGCGTTGGGGAGCCCTTCTCACACCAGTGAGGGGCGTGTGCAGCCCACCTGGGGGGCTCCTCACTGAGAGCCCGGGGCTCATATAACACCCTCAACATGGACTTAGTTCCCAGACCACTGGCAGTGGCGTCAGCAAAGTGGGGACAGAGGCAGCGACCAGTTCACGTGGTACTCAGTCCCCGCCGAGGCCACACCCAGGTCCTCTGGTGCCGCCAGATGTGCCACCAAACCCCCCAGTGTGACGGCCAAGCCCCCTAACGCATGCTCAACGCCCACCAAGACAGGAGGAGCAGGGACGGAAACGCTTCTTCAGGAGATGGGTCTGGACAGCAGGAGGGAGCCCCGGAGGCAGACATACCGTTCTGCTGGTACACGGGGGCGTTCGCTTGGGGCCGGCGGCTCTCCTGGAGGGTAAGGGTCAGAGATCAGCAGGCCACACGGAGCAGGAACTTCCCGCAGAGCGCGGCATGGCCTCCAAACACCCAAGGGGCCTCCAGAGCCGGGACGAGTCTCCGTCCTGCCGGCCACCTCACCCGGCACCGCGTGCCCCGCAGATCCGCCAGCAGCCCGGCCCTCCCGGGGCCCCCGCCCAGGACTCACCTCCCCAGCGCCCAGGCCGCAGGTGCCAAGGTGCGGCGGGCTCGCCCCGGGGTCGGAGCCGCGGCCGGCCTCCGCGTCCTCACTGAGCATGTCCTCGGCCTTGTCCATGACGTCCTTCATCTGCTCGATGAATGTCTCTCGCTCGGCCTGCAGGATGAAGTCGTGCTCCACCTGCAGCGGCACAGGCAGCCCTGCTCAGGGGGGGACGCCCCCCGGGGAGGGCGGGAGCAGAAGGTGGCCTCGCTGGGTCAGGGGAGACACCCGGCCTCACCATGTAGGTGGCGATCTCGTCAGGCGCGTCCCCGTCCAGGTCAAACTTGAACGTCACCATCTTGTGGTTGTGCGTCTCCAGCTGGCACTCCACCATCTTGTCGCCCGTGTTGCACACCTGCACGACGTGCAGGCGGTGAGACCACGAGTGGGCCGCGTCCCGGGAGCCCCGCGCCCGTGGCCCGCCCTGCCCGGCCGCTCACGTTCAGGATGGTGAGCCGGGGGCGGCTGGCTCTCTCCTGGCGGGAGCGCGCACGCGTGGACCTGCGGTGATGTTTCCGGGCGGCCCGGCCCTCCAGCCTCCCGCCGCCAAACGCTCCCTCACAGCTGTCGCTCATCTCTCTTCCAGAAGGAATGTCGGAGCCTCCGTAACTGTGTGGAAACCCAAAGTTATGGCCACCTGCAGACAGGCCTCACGTGGGATCAGGAAATAGCCAAAAAAGCTGGAGGGTGTGAGGCCAGCCCTGACTCCGCCCTCAGGGCCCCCAGCCCCTTCTCCTACTGCAAGGACTGTCCTGAGTGGCACTGGGGTCGTGGGGCTCTTTGACCTGGGACCTCTGTCCTCCCTGACTCTTGACCTGTGACTCAGGCCTTGCAGGGTCACGGGAGACATCAGCATTAAGAAAATCCTCCCTGTGCCTCAGCTTCCCCATCTGTGTAATAGGAACTCGAGAACCGCCGGGGGCCGTGGCAGGGTTTGAGAAAGGTTTGCACGGCACCGACTCTGGTGTGGGCACTCTGGAACCCACAATCACTGTCCCCCCATGTGACCAGCTCTGTGAGTAGACAAAAGACAGGTGGCCGGCAGCCACGGAGCCGGGAGGCTGGGGATGCGGGCCACACTCGGCCCACTCTTTGTCCACTGCCTCCCCTCCGGTACATGCCAGGCACCACCGACAGGCGGCGGCACCCGACCCAGACCCCAGAGGACCTCACAAGTCAGGCTCGTTAACAAGGGCGCGGCTAGAAGCGGTGCCCCGTGCGGGCGAGGGCAGCAGGGGTCTGTGTGCAGCCGCAGCGGGGGGGGGGGGGCTGGGTGGACGTGGGAGCCCGCGGGCCAGCTGGGCCGGTACCTGTCGCAGCTCGGTGGGCCGCCAGGCTGCTTGTCCTGAGAGGCCTGCTCCTGAAACCAAACCACAGACGGGAGGGCAGGTTACCCCGGCCCCCCCACGCGGCCTGTCCCCCCAGGAAGCCGGCCCCGGATCCCGACTGCACAAGGGGGCAGGCACGAGAGCTTTGGTCTCATGGAATTCCGGAGAGCTGGGGCCAGCCGGCTGCCACCCGGTGCAATCACCCCCTCGGGAGAGCACACGGGCCTTCCCGTCCCCCCACCCAGGGACACCACACTGTCCCAGTGGGAAGGTGAGGACAGCGCCTGCATCTTCCTGAGTGGGTCCCAACTTCCAGAGCTGAGACCTGAGACCACTGTGCAGAGGCCACTGGGGTCAGGAGTCGGGGGCAGCACCAGGACGGGGGGGGGGGGGGGACAGGGGTACATACTTCCGGGGCCGGCTCCACCGTCAGCTGCACGGCCGGGCAGGGGGTGGCGACTCCGGGCCCGACGGGTGGTGGTGGGTGAGTGGCGGGCGGCAGGAGCGGGGCGGTCTGGACAGGTAAGTTCTGAGAGGCCACCACCACTGCGGGGGCCAGGGAGCAGGGGAGCTGAGGCAGCTCGGGGACAGCAGGCGGCAACGCTTCGGGCAGAGGTGGGGAGAGGATGGCGGCCGGCACGGGCCCCGCGGGGATCTGGGCGGTGACATCCATAGCGTACGGAGGTGGGTGGCCAAGCAGGATCTGGGGGGACAGGAAGGCCAGCTGGAGTGCCAGCCACGCCTCGGCCAAGGGGAGGTGGGGGTCCTGGGCCAAAGCAGGCGCCTCCTGGTCCAAGCAGGTGAGCCTGCTGCGGGGCTGTGTGATGTACGCACCTCTGCAATCCGGCCTCTGGCCTCAGGGTGCGTTAACACAGACTCAACAGAACCCACTAAGGACGGGCACTCACAGGTCTCTGTCTGTGTAAAGTCAAACCTAAAACCACCCTTCGCTTAGGAACTTGGGTCGCGTTGAGAAGCTCTCAGGGTGGCGAGTACTCGGCACCAGACGGGGCTCCCCGGGGCCACGGAGGGACCTGGCCCACACGCTGCCCGGCCTCCCATCGGCTGCGTGCGGGAGGAGCGGGGACCTTGGCCTGCGGTGGGCGATTCAGGACGCGGGCTGGGTTCTCACAGACCCTGAGAAGGCGGAAGGCGGGCCCCTGCGGGAAGAGTGAGCGCCTCCATCCCCCTGCCTCCGGGTGGAGGTCAGGAACACAAAGGCCCGCCACTAGCGTGCGACACTCAGCAACGTGGTGAGCGGATCAGAGGTGAACGCCGCACCCCCTTCTCCCCCGGGAGGCCCCCCAGCTGCTGCGTTCAGGGGAGTCTGCTCTCCGCACAGAGAGGCCGTGAGGCGGCCAGACGGGCGCGTTCATAAACCACAGGCAGCAGGAGGCCGCCAGGCATGGCCCGCAGCCCGCGGGCACGCAGCGCCCGCCCCAGCGACCCCGCACACCAGGCCCTGACGCTGCAAAGCCCGGGCCCCCACGTCACCCCGGGCTGGTGAGTCCGGCACACCGGACCAGGCAGGCGCTCATCGGGTCTGCGCCAGACTGCGGCGCCTCCTCTGCCCCCCGTGGTCAACACACCCACCCCGTCCTTCGCCGGCATCAGCTCCTCTGTGGAGACAGGCACCGAGGACCAACGGCCGGGAGGGGCAAGTGCCACCACACTGGCTCGCCCACGAGCTCTGCGGGCGGGTCTTCGCCACAAAGCTGGAGGGGCTGCCGGCCCCGCCACCCGGGAGAGGCAGCTAAGCTCAGAAGGCAACTGGCTCACTGCACCCACACGGCTGCTGAGGCTTAGAGCCCGGCGGGGGGGGGGGGGGGCCAGGCGAGGGTCCCCAGGGAACAAGTTCCCAGGCGAGAGGCCCCCCCACTCCTGCTCCTCTCCTCGCATGAGGCTGGAAAACAGCTTAGAGCTCCATCTGGTGCATGGAGTTTGGGGAAGGCTGGTCCTTCGCTGTCCGCGTGGCAAGCCACCTAAGGTGCCCACGTGGCCCCGGGTGTCATCCTTGTCTGCCCTGGCCATCCTGAAACCCAAAGCTGTGTGCCCTCAGCACTGCCTGTCCACTTCCTCAGAGCCCGGCCCCCAGGCCCCCAGGCGCCCAGCCAGGAGCGGACTCGACACGACAACACGAAGGCCTCCAGACCTGCCTGCAGGAGGCCTGGCCAGACCCCACGGCGCGCCGTCATCACCGCCGCCGCCACGGGCAGCTGCTCCTGACCCTGTGAAGGGCCCAGTGGTGGAACCATCAGTCACCCCAACTCCTACAGCCCCAGCTCTGGAGACAGCGGCATGCTACATGCTGAATGAGAAGCCACAGCCCAGGGACAGACGACCCCCCCCTTCGCCCCCCGTCCGGGGAGAAGCGGAGGCCAGAGAGCCTCCCGGCGCGGCAGCTAAGGACGCGTCGGGAGCCGAGGGCGGGCCCCGCGTGGCAGGTGGCTTACCTGGCTCCCCGCACCGCCCGCTGGAGCCGGCGGCTCAGGAGGGCGCGCGGCGCTCGGCTGGTGAGGCTGCGGCAGCGTGGGGGGCGCCGGCTGGGACGGGGCCGCCCGCACGCCCTGCGCCGCCGCGTGGAGGGGAGAAGGCGGCACGTCGCTGGGCACCATCTGCGGAAAGGCTGCAGGGTACACGGGCTGGGCCGGGAGCTGAGCCACCGCGGCGGGGTGAATGGACAGCGCGGCCACACCCTGCGGGGCCACGGCCAGCAGCGGGATGGCGGTGGCGGTGGCCGCCACGTTTGGCACAATGGTCCGACACGGCACGGCCAGCGGCGCCCCGGCGGGGTGGGGCAGCTTGACTGCCTGCAGGGGCAGGGCTGGCGACGCGGGCAGGGGGGCGGCGGCGGCGCTGAGCGGGAGGCTTGGCAAGATGACGGCAGGAGAGAAATACTGAGAGGGAGCGGGGACGGCAGGCCCAGTGGCGGCCGGCAGGTCGGGCAGAGCAGCCGGGAGGCTGTCCAGGGAGGCCAGGGGCGCAATGGGCGGCCCAACGGGCAGCGGAGGCACCTGAAAAACACGGGAGCCCACCAGCCTCACCCGGGCTCGCTCGGGCCCCGCGCCCGCCCCGCCCCTGCTCGCACGTCCTCGGCGCAAGTCTGCCCGCTCCACGCCTGCCTGACGCATGCCCACACCGCACACGCCCTGCACCCACCTGACCTGTGCCTGCCCTGCGCCCACCCCGCGCCCACTCTGCACCCACCTGACCCATGCCGGCCCCGCACCTGCCCTGTGCCCACCTGACGCATGCCCGACACACACTCGCACGCACGCCCATGCCTGGCAGATGCCCCCCCCTCCCGCCGACCCGGGCAATCCCAGTCAGCTCCCGCGGAAAGGAATCAGCCTGCGGCTCAGACACGAGGGCTCACCGCAGTGCCGCCTGGCTTCGCAGCCCTGGCACGTTTTCGTTCGGGAGCCAACACCCTCCGTGCCACCACACTGGCCCCCGAGATCTGAAACTACTTCGCCTGACGCCCCCAGTCTGAACACACTCACACGGGGACCAAACTCTGGAGTGCTATCTCAGGAAAAGCTTATCCTCGATTCCCCAAGGCCCACAGTAAGGCTCTGGAACCTTCCACGTCTGGCCTTCCATCCTGGAGACACCCCCTATCTGGCCTCCTGGAGTTGGCACATCGCCCATTTCGGCGGTTTCTCCAGTTCTCTGTTTAAAGCCTTTCCGGTGGCCGGCACGTGAGCATCGTCACGTAGCGCCTGTCTCTGCGGCATTATCAAGCAGCCAAAGTCTGCGAGCCAACTTCTAAACACCGGAAAGCGTTAAATGCTGTTACCGCCAGAGAGCAAACAGGGATTTAACCAGCCAGTGACTGCGCTGAGGACAGGCCAGGTGACAACTCTCCCGTGGGCATCCGCAAACTGTAGGGACTCTCACACCTTCAGCACACGGCAGGGTTTCCGTCTGCATCCTGCCAACACAGCCCCGTGAAGGTGAGCCGTTGATGGCATAGCCCGGGCGACAGGACCCACACACCATGTGCTCTCCAGTGTCCCTGGTCCCGAGGCCCTGGACTCACGGTGGGCACAGTCTTGAGTGACTCCGTGACAGACTGTGAACATAGCTTCGTGCTCTACACCCTGGCACTTCTGGCCCTGACCTTGGGCCAAACCTCTGTCTGTCCCAGATGTACCTGGGAAAGACGCCCACGGCAGGTGGGCACGGCCTCCGCAGCCCCAGGGAGCGCTCCTGTCCCGAGGACCCCTGAGCATGCACAGCCCAGAGGATGAAGAGCGGCCAGCCAGGCTGGGGATGCAGGCGAGGTGGAGGGAGGGGGGGGTTTACCTGAGCAGGCACCTGAGGCAGAGGCTGCAGAGGCGCTGGCGGCACCTGAGGCAGAGGCTGCAGAGGCGCTGGCGGCACCTGAGGCAGAGGCTGCAGGGGCGCTGGCGGCACCTGAGGCAGAGGCTGCAGGGGCGCTGGCGGCACCTGAAGGGGCTTCAGCTGAGCAGGGGCCACCACCTGGGAAGTTGGAGCTAGGTAGGGCGGCAGGTGGGGGGGCACCGGCTGGAGAGGACCCACAGGCGGTGGGGCCAGGACCGGGGGCAAGGGCGTTGGCTGGGCCAGTGGAGCAGGCTGGGGAGAGACGGGGGCGCAGGGAGAGGCTTCTCTTAGATGAGCGTCCTGCTGGGGACCCCCCCCCAACATACGTGCACGCGCACACACACACACACACACACACACACCCCCAGCCCGGAGCCCGAGGCACGCCTATCTGGAGGCATCATTCTGGGTAAGCAGGACCCTCCAAGTGCTATGGATCCATGAACCCCACTCCCATCGGCACCCCAGGGGCTGGGCAACCACAGAGAAGGAGCAGAGGGGACCCAGGCCAGCAGGCTCGCTGCACATCCAGGGCGGTGGCTGTGAGCAAGGGCAGCCCGCACTCACCTGCTGGCCAGCAGGCACAGGCTGGCCTGGGCCTGGCGGCACGGGGGCAAAACTTATGGCTGGCTCCGGGAAATGCTGCTGCGGGAGCGGAGGGTGGGCCGGCGGCGGGACGGAGCTCCCGGGCAGGCCAGGCTGCGGAGAGCACCAAGAGCCCCTCACCAGCTGCCCTCGGGCCCCCCACCCAGGTCGAGCTCCACAGCTACAGTGACCCGCAACCTGGTCCCCATGCCTTTCCCCCTTTTAGGGACTCTCCTGGGCACAGAACTTGGCAGAAGTGAGATGTGGGGGTCCCTAAGCTGAGAACGGCCACTACTCCCAACCAAGGAATGTTCTGAAACTTCAGCTCTAGAAGATATTATGCAATCGTGAGAAAACACCATAAAGGTTTGCAGAACCGGGACATTTGGAGGGAGGGAGGTATAAACAAACTTGCTTTTTATCTATGGGACCGTGTGACACACAGACACACAAATACCTCACAACAGGATGCAGGAAAGTGAGAACAGAAAATGGGACAGAGCCGGGACCTACGTGACTCAGCCGCCACCGCCAGCGGCAGCACAGGCCCAGCCCAGGAGAGATCACAATCTGAGCACGGGGTAGCTGACGCCGTCAAGGAAGGGCTGCTCCCGTGCTCATTTGTGTAACGATGTTGTTAACAATGTTGTTGAGTTCCGTTATCAAGAAGCCTGATCCTACAGACATAGGGACTGACACCTTTACGGGCAAAACGTTTTTCTTTCAGAATTTACTTCAAATCCAGAGATGGGAGGAGATACAGGTGGGGCTCTGGGGGCCCGGGTTTGGACACAGGGAAGCCGTCCAAGGCCAACATGGGAAGTGCTTTTGTTTTCTGGGTGACGGGACTTCCCAGCCTCACCCCTCGCTGTGTCCCTCCCAGTAAAAGCTTCGTGAAAGCCCTGCAGGGAGGGACCAGCTCCCGCCACGTCGCCCTGAAGCTGCCGCGCAGGGGCCACAGCCATGGGCCCGGGGGGGGGGGGAGCCCTGCGCCCAGGATGGGCCCTGCGGAGCCCACTCCCACCACCCCGGGGCAGCCTGCCTCTCCCTACAGGAGTTCCTGCTGCGCTCAAAATCCTCCTCCACTTCCTCTCATGAAGCCAGCAGAGCCATAAACGGGAGCTGGAAATGAGTCTGGGACTCAGCAGACGCTACTGCCCTCCAGAGGAACCTTCTGAGCCGCCCGCCCAGCCCCACAGGACGGGACCCGCGCTGAGGCAGCAGCGGCCGGCCCCTCGGGAAGGGGGCCCAGGGCCTGACCCTCCGCCTGGACGCCCCCCCCACCCCAGCTCTGCAGCTGTGAAGCATGGGGCTCATCTGCCTTCCTGGGCATAAATCAAATCAAATCAAATCGAAGAATAAAGGCCGGGATGACCCCCCACCCCCACCCCACCCCACCCCGGCTGTTCCAGCTCATGGCAGGCTGTTTCTCTACGTCTTGCAAGTTACCCTCCAGGTTTGTCAACCATCACTGAACACGTTCCCCACGATCCTGCCATTCTCCAGCTTCTAACGTTTAACGGCCGCGTGGCGTCTGGTGAGAACGGCCCAGGGACACGTACCACGCCCTCGGCAGGGCTGGACATGCAAGTGGCATCGAAGGAGGTGTCGCACCCACGGTGCTGGTGGCCGCCGGGCCGGGTGCCCCGAGGCACTGCAGTTGGGGCTCTGCGCTCCTGCTCTCCCACCAAGGGGCTTTTCAGGGCCCGTCCCCAAATGTCCCCGCAGGGCGGACCTGCCCGGGGCCTGACCGCAGGCCGGCGTGGCCTGGGCTGCCCGTGGGGCTCCGGGGCACGGGGGCGGGCGGACTCACCGCGGCGGGCGGCTGGTAGGGCCCCAGCGAGGGCAGGCTGTACGGCAGGACGGGCCCGTCGCTCACGCTGGCGCTCACGGGGGGGCTGCACACGCACTGGGCCGGGGGCGGCGCCGCGTCCGCCAGCGAGCCCGGCACGGCGCTCCGCTGGCTGCTCTGCGAGTCCGAGTACACCGTGGAGCCCTGGCCGCTGTCGAACGTGCTGTCCGCTGGGGAGGACAAGGGCACGGCTCAGCGGACTCCCCCAGACGCCACCCCTGCGCACTCCACAGGCTCAGGGGCCGCGACCATGCTCGGACACCACGCTCCACCGGTCCCCTGCGCTCTCCTGCAAACTGAGACCTGGTCCCGTTTCCCGGTCACCTGAGTGGCGGGCGCACACTGTTCCAGACAATGCCCTCCAGGGCGGTGGCGGGCGCGAGCTGCAACCCACCAGGGATGCCCTGGCACCCCACCCCAATGCTGTCTGGGGGCCACCTGCCACCACCCTCTGCAGGAAGCGTGTCCCCACAGGGCCCTCGCCTGTCGCCTGGCCGGGCCTGGAGAGCGAGAGCTCAGCGAGGGGCCTTCGGAAGCTCGCAGAAGCTCGGAGAGGCCAGGAGCTAGGTCTCGTGGCAGAAGCGACAGCCACCGCACTTTACAGGGTGGGGGCTCTCACCACCTTCTCCCCCCAGGACATGGAGCACAAAGCAGGAAGAGCTGACTGCAGACCCGGCCCTCACATCACGGGCCCCCGTGAAACCTAGCTGGAAAACGGGGCAGACAAGGCCCCGCCCCAGAGAGGCCGGGAGGGGAACCCAGGGGCTCCCCGCACCAGCACCGCGGCGGATGGGGCCACCCACACACCAGGCACAGACAGGCCCCGTGGCCACGGACTTGCCTCCCCGATCACAGTGGGGCCAGGCCGCCTGCGTGGCCAGGCCACTGAACAGTGAAGACCAAGTCCTGCCCGAAATGGCACCTTCTGTTTACCACCTCAGGACTCCACATCCACACGGACACTCCCGCCCGCGGCACCGGGCACGTCCCCGGGGGCCCTCGGAGCACCCGCGGCGTGTCCGCTGGGGACTGCAGCACACGGAGCACCAGAGGACCCTGCTGGCTCCACGTCAAGGTCGCGTCTCCCAGGGGCTCGTCAGGGCCCGGGGCCTAACCACACAGGGCCGGCCAGACGCGCGCCTCTGCCCTGCGGTGAGGAAGCTGGTGGTCACTTCCTCCTACACACAGAGCCAGAGAGACACGGACACACACAGAGACACGTGCAGACAGACCTAGAGACAGGGCCAGACAGAGACATAAAGAGACATGTGCAGAAAGAAATGGAGTCGCAGAGAGACACACAGAGGACAAAGAGACACAGGCATAAAGACCTAAAGAGACAGAGGCACAGAGACACATGCAAAGAGATATAGACACCGAGACATACAGAGAGAACACGCAGAGAGACACAGGGACACAGAGACACACACAGAAACTAGAGACATACACAGAGAGACAGACCCACAAAGAGACATAAAGAGACACGGAGAGACACACAGATACACATGCAGAGACCCTACAGAGACATAGACACATAAAGACAGACACGGACACAGAGACATGCAGTGAGAGACAGAGACATACAGAGACACAGATGCAGACCGACACACGGTGACACAGGGCACAGAGACTCACAGAGAAATAAGGACAAGGATATGCAGAGACAGACACACATAAGACAGAAACACACAGTCTGCACACGAGAAAAAGAATGTGCGCAGACTTGACAAATTTCATGTACACCAACTTTAACCACATAGGCAACATTTCACATTCGTCAACGGATTGTGTTTAACACCCAAACCAGGGAGAGACCCCGTAGTCAGACGAATGGATAAGGAAAGGTCATATACACACAAGTGGAATGTCAGCCATCAAAGAGAATGAATCTTGCCATTTGCAATGACTTGGACGGAGCTAAAATGTATCATGCTAAGTGAAATAGGTCAGATTTCACTCGTATGTGGAATTTAAGAAATAAAACAGATGAACATATAGGAAAGGAGGGCAAGAGAAGAGGAAAACAAACCGCAAAAGACGGTTAACGACAGAGAACAAACTCGGGGTGGCAGGGAGGTGGGTGGGGGATGGGCCGGGTGGGGGATGGGCACTAAGGAGGGCGCCTGTGACGGGCACTGGGTGTTGCATGTAAGTGATGAATCACTGAATTCTACTACTGAAAAAATTAAAATAAATAAAAATAAAAACAAAGAAAATGTGTTATTTCTAGAATTAAAAATTCAGGGACGCCTGGGTGGCTCAGTAGGTTAAGCGTCTGACCCTCCATTTGGGCTCACATCATGATCTCATGGTTCGGGGGTTCATGCTCCGAGGTGGGCTCTGTGCTGACAATGCAGAAGCCCACTGGAGATTCCCTCTCTCCCTGCCCCTCCCCTGATTACACCCTCTCTCTTTCTCTCTCTCAAAATAAGTAAGTAAACTTAAAAAAAATCATTGTTAAACCTACTGACAAGGTGCCTTCCCGCAGTCGGTGGGTGCTGGCCCGCACCCTCTCACTGAACTTGAGGTGGGCGGCTCCTGGAGAACCCCACAACACGATGTACCTCCTGACACCCCTGTGCCTGCCGACCACCCATCTTGTCACTCAAGATCAGGTCCCTCTTCCAGTGACGTGTGTGCAGAGCCCGTCATCCCGGCTTCCCGAAGCACAGGGCGGCCAGAGCATGGGCCTCCCGTTCTGATCAGAGCAAGGTGCAGACCAGCAGGTTGTAGGACAGAGACGGGGGGCGGGGGGGGGGGTGCGCGAGGACGCTCAGTGCACTGCAGACACGCCTGTGTGCGGGTTCTGCTGCGTGCACACGTGTGCATGTGTGCACGTCCGCGTGGGTGCATGTGAGTGACTCCGTGGGCACGTTCTCTCTGGAAGGTACCATTAAGAGACAGGCAACACCAGTGGGCTCCAGGCAGCAAGAGACCTGCCGTCCGAGGCCCCCCTCCGGTACTGTCTGATTTCACACAGCGAGGCTCTGCGGCCTGCTTCACAGAACTCACACCAAACGCGAACAGCACGTTTCAGAAGCGCGGCTGCTGCACGAAGCACGCAGGAGCGCCGAGTGGACAGGAAGGCCGTGGTCGCGGACAGAGTGCCCACCCGCACCGAGCCCGCGTGTGCACGGCAGGTCCCCATGCGGGGACAGTGGACCCCGACAGACCGCGTTCCGGGTCCGGGTGTGTCTCCTGCCCAGAGACTGTTCACACAGCCGAGTGTCTGAGGTGTGAAGTGTCCCCGGTGTGGGGAGCCTTCTCCGACACAAAGTTTATGCCCGTTAATGGCTTCCTGGCTCATCAGGAAGCGGGATGAGGACGTCTCGCTGCCTGGCCAAGCAGGTCACGGGCAGCCGGCTGCAGGGCTGAGTCCAAGGAGCCTACTCTGCAGGGGGTCACTATTGTTTTAATGATAAATGACATACGTTCCTATTAAATAAATCAAACAGGCAATTTTGGTCTTTCTGCACAAACAGCCTCAGTGGCCGGGGCAGGCTGCAGTCCTGCTCCGAACTCACAGAACGGGCGGAAGACACCATGTCCTCAACCCTCAGCTCACAGCTGAGTTTTCAGGCCACTGAGCAAAGGCAGGACATTCTTCTGCCTGGACTTGCAGAAACCCTCTGTCCCTCTTCCAGTCGTCAGGGACTCAGAGTGATTCCCGACCAGCCATCAGTGACACCCTGGGAAACAGGGTAAAGGTGTCAAAGGTCAGGCACCAGAAGGGACATAATCTTGGGGACATGTGATCCTGGCAGCACAGGTCACGGGTGAGAACGCCAGGACCACAGGAGACTGCCCCCGTTCTCGGCCCCGGGGCGGTGGCGTCCCAGCAGGACGACTGACCTCCTCCACACGGAAGCAGCTGGGCTGAGCTGCTCTGTCCTGCTGGCTGGGGGCACGGAAGGTCTGGATCTGTCTGCACGTTTGTCCCCACCTGTCCTGAGACGCTGGCTTCTATGAGCCGCAGACACCCTGGTGTGCCCCCCACCCCCCGGAGAGCGCTCGCCCGCACCTGCGGTCCACACCTGCAGCGCGGGCTGGGGGCGCGGGCGCGGGGAGGACGGCACTCACAGGCCAGGGAGGTGGCGCTGGCCGGCAGCGCGGCGGGCAGGAGGTGCTGGTCTGCCTCAGGCTCCTCGGGCTCCGGCGGCCCGCCCTGCGCGTGGTAGGTCACCTGGACCTGCAGGGGTGCGGGCGGGCCCTTGGCCTTTTCAGGGCTGCCTGGGTCCCGCTGCTCCGGGGGCTGCAGCGCCGGCCAGATCCTCTCTCGCCGCCACTGGATCAATGCTACTCGGTCACGGATGGACTTGGCCACAATCTTCACGTCGCTCTCGTGGAAGAACCCCGACTCGATCTGCAAAGGGAGGTGCCACGCGGTCACCGGGGCCCTGCCATCTGCAGCGCCACCTCCCGTCTACAGGGTCTCTGCAGAAGCCCCTCTCAGGCCCCCACCCTGTCTCTCACCTTCCTGTAAGGAAGTGCCTCCACCCCAACCGTAAATGTGCAGAAGCACGGCCTTCTGGACCCGCACAGCGCCGCTCCTGGGACAGCGAGGGTGCAGCAGGTGCGTATGCCCACAGGGGGGTGCGGAGCGGGGACCCCAAGCCGCCTCCGGCCGGGCAGTACCCCAAGCACGCATGAAGGGAAGGAAGTCCACCGTGTAGGTAGACCAGGGTAGGGGGAAATGCACCCATGCCCAGAAAACTCGGAACCCAGGAGAGCATTTGTGAAGGAGCCCCGGATCTCTGGGAAGGGTCACGGCTCTCCCGGAAGACGCTGACAGCAAAACCACGAAGCAGCGGAGACCCATCTCTGCCCCGTCACTGTGGGAGCCTCGTGTGGAAAGGGATAGAGCCGGAGCACAAAGCCTTTGGCCTTGATCAGGACTTACAGCAAACAACGGACGTCCGTTTACACAGACACACATGTAAGCGCGTGCGCAGGCACACGGACACCGCCGGCGAGCGTGGCCGGCGTGAGAGCCGGGCTCCCCACGGGGTGGTGGTTTCAGGCAGGAGGAGTGGCCTGCACCCCTCGCTGTGCCTGAACACACGCCACGCTCCGGGAACGAGGAACAACAGACGTGTGGAGGACGCGGGCCAGCACCCGGCTCCTCCGTGGTCCAAACGCACACATTCTGGCCACCAAAATGCACAGTGACGCTGTGATGGCCTGAGAGGGTGTCCACCAAGGCACAGGGGGGGAGCGCAAGTGACCTGTGGCAGGGGTGACAGGTGTCACTGCTGGTAGGAGGTTACACAGGACACCACGTGGATGGGTTCTGTCTGTCCCTCCACACCCTCCCATGGATCTCGGGCTCACAGGAAGCCGTGTCACAAGTGGCCTGTGGAATAGCCCACCAGCTGAAAACTGTCCTGTCAGCAGCCAGGTGAGTGATGCAGACACCGAAGGACCCTGGGCCCTGGTCGCCATGGCTGACACCCTGGCCACACGGCATGAAGGACCCAGAGCCAGAGGGACCCCCTACGCCGCTCCCAGATGCCTGACCTCAGGGACAGTGTGAGCGGGTACAGTGCTGCATCTGGGGTGCCGTACTACGTGGTCACACACAACGCACCAAGACCGCAAGTCCACGGAGATGTCAGTAAACGGAGAGTCTGGTGAGAACACCCCACCCCACCCGTCGCTTCACACGAGACCCTGGCGGACGCCCCTCAAGGGCGCGATCACGTGCGCTCCGTGGGCCGGCCCTGGTGGGGACACAGCCCCACGCCAAGCGCTCCCACAGACACGCTGACGGGACTGACCATAAGGGAGCCACAAAAGGGGGTCACCGAATGCACCCTTCACAGCAGGACAAGTGAGGACAGACAAGCGGAACTCAAACAGGCCCGAGGTGGCTCTCCCCGTTCTGATGGCTGAGGTGGCCAAGTAGAAAGGTGACCATCTATGGGAAAGAGAGCCGGGCATGTCCGGGGTGATGGGCCATGAGGCCTGGACACCATTTCAACCGGTTCTTGGTGGTATGTTTGCAACTTTCCCGCAAGCGTGGGACTGATTACTTCAGAATCTCATTTCAGAAGGCAACCGCGTTGGACAGAGCGAACCGCGTCGAAGCCCCGCAGATGTGTGGGCAGCCGGCCCCCGCCAGGGCGTGGCGGCGGCGGCCCGGACTCGCGCGAGGGGCCGGGGCTGAGCTCCGCGCCGCGCCCTCACCCGCCGGCCCACCTCCGGGCCGCCCGGACGGAGGCCGCGGACGCGAAGGCGCCCCGCAGACACGGCTGCCCGCCGCTGCTGCTCTCTGCCCGTGGCCCAGTTTTCCTTCCGCCTCTGTCCTCACGGCCACCCCCCGGCGATCCTCTCCAAGGTGTCTCTTCTATTTCTTCCCAAACGGGGAAAATTTAGCCCCGTTCTGTACCACAATGAAATGTCAACTGCACCGAGGCCAGGATGGCAGATGAGGGGGTGCACGGACTCGGGGAGCCTGGGCCAGGCTGCGAGCCCCTTCTCCAGGGGTCCTCACCAGGGATCGCTTCAAGCCGAAGCCCTAGAGAACCGGCCCTCCTCAGCCCCTGGTGGTCTCGATCCCATCCCCTCCGAGGCCCTGAGCGCCCCGAGCAGAGGTGGTTTTAGACTATGACCGGGCGCTGGCATTCCAAAGAAGTAAGTGTGTTCAATTAGAGCTGTTGGTGCACAGCCACCAGGGCAGCCGGGGGCACTGAGCCCCAAAACACTGCCCCGCTGGGGCTCCCGAGGTCACATCGGGTGTCTCACGGGGGCCTTCAGGGAGGCGCCGGGAGGCTGGGTCCTGGCCTGGAGTCGCAGCCACAGACAGACCCTGCCCTGGGAGCACAGCCACTTCCACGTGTCAATGGCAGCTCCCAAGGCACCCGCTCATCCTGCTCCCGGAGCAGAGCTGGGCACTCGTCACTCCGTCGTCTTTAACTGAACACAGTGATGCTCAGTCTGCATGGATGTCAGGCTGCTGGCAGGACGCCCCTCACAAAAGGTGCAGGGCCCAGGGGTCACGGACATCGCCCAGCAAGTCCAGCCGAGGGCCAGGGGCTCACTGAGGCCAGGCGTGAGCCAGGGACAGAAGAGGCCGGGCATCTCTGTGCGGAGGCAGAGAAGGGAGGGGTGGCTCACGAGGGCAGGTGCTCCCAGGAGAGGCCTGGGCCACGCTTGGCCACTACCCCATCCTGGTCCGACTGTGGCAGAGGGCCTCACGTGGAATCCATCTGTGCCACGGTCCGCTGTCCTCACGCGGCGTTGTGGCCCCCCACCCCCGCGGGGCTCCCACCGGAAGCCAGTCTGGGCAGGAGGCTCCCTGGGCGTGTGGGGCAAGTGCCAGGCTCACCGTGGAAGCAGACAGCTGCTGCCCCTGGGCCTCCGCAGGTGCCCACACTGGCCCAGCCTGGCCAGCCCTGACGAACACACCCCTCATGGCAGCCCCAAGGACCCACGTCATCTCCAGCAGGGCCGCCCCAGACATAGTCTACCTCCCGTCCAGGTCCCCCTTCCTGTGGGCCCCCGGGACACGTGGCCCCGGATCCTCGCTCCCGGGCCACAGGCCTGCATATCACCCTGCTCGTCAGTGTTTGTGCTTTGAACTTCAGAAGGTGGGAGGAGACCACACTGCTGTAGCTCCAGGAGGAACAAGGGTCCTGAACTCAGGGCCTGACGTGCTGCTAACTGCCGGTCAGCACCTAGCGGTCCAGCTTGCGCTCAGGCATGCGACCCGCAACCCTGTTTGATCCACTCCCGGCAGTGCCGCCCCGTTTCTGGGCCCAGGGATGCGACCGGCAGCTGGGAGGGTGAGGTGGTCCTGTCCTGGGGCCTGGGCCACCAGCAGGATGTCACGTTCACTACGTGTGCGGGAAGCAGCAGCAGCACAGATGACCGTCCAAGGCACGGTGGGGCCCCGGCTGGCCGTGCAGGACCCATTCTGCCACCATCGCCCTGATGTGCCCACAAGACTGGGGCCTCCTCACATGCTGCGATCGTGGGTGCCCGCGTGGCCCACACCACACGTGGCACAGCCAGCCTCAGTTTCCTCCTCTGAGCGGGGCCCAGCCCACCCTCCAGAGCCACGGTCCACGTCCTCCGCCTGAAAACCCACCCAGGGCCAGCGAGTCCGGAAAACCCGGCAGCCGTACCCTGGGAGGGATTAGGGTTCCTGGGTGTGCTGGACACGGGAGAAGGGGGCGTGCACGCCTGTGCCTCCCCTGCGGCGAGCACGCGGATGTTCGCTCATGCTCGCTCTCTACCGCAGAAGCCAGCAGCTGCCCCCCCGCCCCCACCCCTTCCGCAGCACCGCAGCGGGACACGGCGCCCTCAGCAACAGAGACGAGCAAACCAAAGTCACGTTCACACAGAGGCAGCAGAACCCTGGTCAAAACAGGCCTTTCCTGATCCACCTGAGCCCCCAGTCTCTCCCTGCACAGCTCCACGCAACCCCTCATAGCCCCCCAGGACCCTCGCTGTGCCGCCCCATGGGACCCTCCCCGCCCCACGGGACCCTCGCTGTGCCGCCGCAGCGGGGCTCCTTCACACACACACTCGACGAGTGGAACCCCCACACCCTGGGCGGCACGCTCACCACAGGGCCACACCCCTGCTCTGATCCTTCTCAACCCTGAACACCACACGCTTCCACGGAACCCGCGCTGGGACCCGCCGCCCGTCCTCCACAAGCCAGGGTCACTGTACCATCTCCTGGGCCACCCCGTCCGGCGTCTCCTTCTCCAGGTCGAAGGTGAACTCTATGGCCCCGTTGTCCTTGGGCTTGCCCTTCAGTTTCTTGGGGTCCTCAACCCAGAGCCGCAGGGCGATGGTGGACTTCCTGCCATGGTCCTCCTCGGCCAGCTCCACCCTCACGCCCGTGTCCTCTGCGAAGAAGGCGTGGCTCAGCAGGTCCTTGATCTCGTACCTGAGGAGGGGCAGTCAATGGGCAAGGTGAGGGAAGGCCTGCTGGCAAGGCAGCAGACAGAGCACTAGGGCACTGACCTGCCCCGCTCCTTCTAGAAGGTTCTCTGACCATACTACCCAGCGGGGAGGCTCTGTCCCCCAGGGAAGCACGTGACAGTTTGCTCCCAGGGAAGGAGAAAAGATGACGCCTGCATAGTAGTCACAGCTCCTTTTTTCTCTCTTTATGAAAAGTAAACACCCCCACACCCCGTCAAGAGAGACTCAGCAGCAGTTTCCAGACGAGGCCCTGCACCGCGCAGACAGGCCTGCGGAGGCGCTGGTGAGCCCTAGGGGCCACAGAGACACCAGGTCTGGGTTGGGGGGAAGCCCCTGAGGCCTGGAAGCAGGGAGCTCTCAGGGGGCTTCCGGAGCTCCTCGGGATGGGACAGGTCGGCGGCTGGCGACATCATGGCAACCAGGCCCCCCTTCCTCCCAGGGTCCCGTCAGTTCCAGGGGCCCCTCCCTGAGAACTGTGGGCCTCTCCTCCTGTGGACAGGCGGAGCCCACGTCCCCTGGACGGTCACCGCACAGGAAAACGGGAGCAGAGGTCAGGGGCCCCTGCCGGTCCTGGTCTGGAAGGGGGTGTTGCAGGGTCTGCTCTGAAGATTCTTTGCTTCTATGTGGTTGTTTCTATACTTCTCTGATGTGACTTATGTTTCACAATTTTTTAGTGTTTTTTCTTAAAGAATAAAATATGATAACCTGCCGGGGGCAGGACAGAAAGCCCAGGGATCAGGACACCTGAGAGGTGATGGTGGCAGATATCAAGGCTGAGTAGTGACAGGGTGGCCATGTGCTCTGTGTGCAGGGGTGGGGAGGGCAC